>BLXT01004716.1:489107-500351 GCA_019648995.1 Plakobranchus ocellatus
TTTTTTTTTTTTTTTTGTGATCAAGGGCCTTTATTGTCAACAAAATGTCAGGCTACATGTTCAACAATCATCTGAAGGAAAAGACCATGTTTCAAATGTCATGATACATTTATAGGCAAGGGGAGGGTGGAGATAGGAAAATAATTTTACTTACGAGAAAGAGCAAATTTGTAGCGGGTGTTTGCAACAGTTTCAGTACGCTAGTCTATGTAATAATCGCCTGGTTAGTCTTTATTGAGGGACTCAATATGGCTTTGAAACGTGGAAAATAAATCTGAAACAAAACAGACACGATAAGATAATTCATTTTTGAAAATGTGTCCGCAATGTTGACATTTTAACTACGGAAAGTGTGATAGGCTCTGTGGTGGCCTTGTGATGACGGCCGCGCCTTGACACCTGCAGGGAGACTCGCATCCCTCGCAAGGTCGATCGAGGTGTGACATGTCTTGCGCGAGTCATCTGTCGGCGAAGTTGACTCATGCCATTCAAAAGTAAGGCCTGTGGGATCTCAGTAAATTTTGCAGAGAGCGCGGCAACGCGGCCTCTCAACCTTGCAGGGCTGCATGGCCTTGCGGAGATTAGAAAGACTGGTAGTTAATAGTCAGTTTTACAAGTCTTCAATTATCTGTTTCGAGTGGCGGGCTCAAGGAATTCTACGTGCCTTTGGTTTTTTTTTTCCCCCCGGAACATTGACATAGATCTAGATTGATTAAAGAGGTACGATATCAATGTGAGAACAATTTTAAAAAAAGTGAAAATGGTAGAGTAGGCCGCTATCGCTTCACGTCTTACCCCAGAAAGACATTAATTCACATTCTAGCCAGGCGCGAAATTCACAATTCAACGTCTTTCAAATCAGGTTCTCATTTTACAGAAAGATGGAAAGGATAACATTCATAAAAATGTCTTCCCTAAGGAGGAAACGTCGGTTTGGCCGGAATTAGAACACCCAGTCCTCTGGTCATTGCACTTGACCATTACAGACGAAATAAAAAAATACATGAAATGAAAGATATCAAAGGAATTTTCAGTTCCGCACTCAATTGAACAATAATATATTGTATGAGTATCAGTGATGCATACGTCAAGATACTCACTAAAGCAGAACAAATTAAGATATACACAGTGCGATTTCTCTGAGTGCCGTTAAAACTACATTGCCCGTATAGTTCTCGCATTTCAAAGTCACCGAGAGATGTGGTATGTGTCACATAGCGATTGCTTATGAAAACAGCCCATAGTTATCAAGAATGTCCTCAACTGTCCCATATTAAAGAAAAACCAAGAAGAATAAAACACCCCTTAGGCTTTTTTTTATTGTTTTTTTTTTTTTTTTTTAATATTTTACCTTGAGTATTACTCTTTATTATTATTTTCTTTTTGGGATATCTTGGATGCGCTTGCATCTTGAAATAACTGCACTCTGATCATCAAAGAACAAATGAAGTTGTAGTGTTCTTAGTATGGTATGATTTAAGAACTAAAACTATATTTTTTCAGAGTTTTGAAAGGCATGATTTAAAAATATCACAGTCAACTCCAGAAAAAAAAAAAAATAGGCTGGATTTTCCTATCATTATTTTGAAAGACGATATAGTTCTGAACGTTTTCGGACTTATTTGAAATGTGTTGTGCAACTGCATGAAAATTAGGAAATCCAGTTACATCGATTGCCTATGTTCAAGTGCCCGTTCTTGGAGGATCACCCTGATTTGTTCTTGATTGCCTTTCTGATCCTGGTGCTAACCTACGTTATTGCCTATGCCCTGTTCTGTGTTGTTCTGCGTCTGGTGGATCGTCTAAACAATCCTGCTCCCAGAGGTAGGCACCTCAAGGCCCGTAGCTGGTACAGTGACTGCTTCTGGTGTTGTGCTGCTGTTGTTGATTTTCATCTTTACAAATAGTACCACTTGTACCACTGGTAATATTGCTTTAACCACTGGTAATACTGCTTCATCCAATGGTAACACTACTTGAACCAATGGCGATAATGCTTTTGTCTACCACTGTTGCTATAGTTACAAGTGTAACTGCTAATATCATGGCACCGTGACTCATTACCACTACAAAAATCACTACAACTTTTGCTACCTCTACCATTACCATTTTCACTGTCGCCCTGCAACACTTGTCTCTATTATCTCTACAACTACTGCTGTTGCTGCTCCACACAACTTCTTCTAGTACTTTTACAAGTTAGTATAAGCTACTATATCTACTTATACCTGCAGCTGCAGCTATCACTATTGCTGCTGCAACTACTACAACATGTGCAAATTACTTATACTGATACGGCTATTGTCTTTGCTACGTCAACTACAATCAGTATGACTCAAGACTGCCACCATCATTACATGGCTGTCACAGTTACAGTTAGAATTTACATAGTTATCCATAAGTTATGTGTGGGGAGCAATATATTCAGTATTAGAGCTATGAATAATTTATCATAATCTTATTGCCTATTTGGTTATGTTTTTTTCTTTAAATGTACATCAGGCCATTAGCACTTATTGTTATCAACATTATTATTATTATTATTATTATTTTTTCTTTTTGAATTTACTTCAGTCAGGGTTTTAACTTTTTATTTTTAATAGTCTCATTAATGTGATTTAATTACTAAAATTAATGTTTCAATTTCTGTAGCGCACAGCTTGAGAATTTTTTTTATCATTAAATCTTGACTCAGATAACATTTTCAATAAGTACAGGAATTAGAGCATTGTTAGTGGTGATTTTTTTTTTAGCTCACAAGTTTATGGAACATGTTTATACATTATGACTCACAGCGAACTTTTGCAAGCCCTAGATAGCTAAATTTTGTCAATTTATTTATCAGGGGTAGGAACAGTACTGATTTTGCCAGATAATCAGTTTTTTTGGTCACTATCAAGTTCCAAAAAATGAAATGGGGAATTTCAATTTCAAAGAAAAAGGCATAGGCCAAGATATAAACTTTTGCATGTATTTTTTTCTTTCTTTTTTTTTTTTTTTTTTGCTTGGTCTTTTATAACATCTACCAATGCTGAAATTTGAATTATATTACATAATTGCAGATGCATGTTATAAGAAAAATAAATTATCCTGCTTAATAGTAACAACATCTTTTTAATAGTAACATCTGGTCACTATTTCTCAATCCATCTCTTTCATACTAACTTTTTTTTTTTTTTTTACATTTTCAACTTTGGTTACAGATAATTTGGGTGAAAGAGACAAAACGTGAAGATGACGGACTCTGCATCGCGAGAGATAAAAGTGCTGGAAACAGCTGAGGACATCCAAGCCAGAAGAGATGAAGTTCTGGGGCGGTACGCAGCTTTCAAGGCTGCTTGCCGTGACCGCAAACATAACCTGGAGGATTCCCGGCGCTACCAGTACTTCAAAAGAGATGCTGATGAGCTGGAGTCATGGATTAATGAAAAGTTGCAGACAGCCATGGATGAGAGCTACAGGGACCCAACAAACCTTCAGGTAGGCACAATGGTGGGGCAGTGTTTTAAACATTATTTTATTTGCAAGCACAAAAGTTGAAAGAATTTTCAGAAAATAGTGAATCTTTATTGAAAAGACAATGTTACTGCAACTGATTGTTTTTGTAGACAAAGAAAAGAAAAGCTGAGTGAGTATTTAAACCCAGTAAGCAGAGAGTATCATATTTTTTTGTTTTCTTAGATATCAGGGGTTTAATACTGTAAGGATCAACCCAGTAGACGCAGAGCATTATACTTGTTTTTGGCTTTTTATGTGCTTCAGATTCTTAGGTATCTTGGGTTTAATACTGTCAGGTTCTTGATTACTATAAGAATTTTCGTTGAAAGATGAAACACTTTATGCATAACCTTGCTTGAAGTCTTTATTCACGTCCATTTGACTGCTCTCAGCAGCTTTGTTTTTATTGCAAAGAAATAATAAATGCGATTGGGTATTACAAAAGGGCATATTTGTGATCAGACACTATTTTTTTACCTAAGAGGCTTATCTGAAAATGAAAACTTTCAACAATTTTTTTTGTCTTCTCGTCCCTCTTCTTCTTTTCCAGGCCAAAATTCAGAAGCATCAAGCTTTTGAAGCTGAAGTTGCAGCCCATGCAAATGCAATCCAAGTCCTGGATGAGACTGGCAATGAGATGATTGCGCAGGAGCATTTTGCCTCAGAGATCATAAGGGTGATTAATCTTTGAAAATATTTAGTCAGATACACAATTCTTGTCATGTCTTTATTTATTTCATAAATCTTCATCCTCACAAAATGAAAATTTGTATAGTCATTTCAGTTTATTGTTTAATATGCTCAATGTTATCTAGAATGCAATTTTAAGTGTATTTCAGTGAATAATTGGTAAACAGGTTTGATAGAGAACTATGAAAATGTAATTCTGCAAGGCTTTTGCTTCTTCATATTACCTTGGGTGTTTGATATACTTATTGGCAAATTATCTTTGCTCCCCAATTGAAACAAAAATAAAAACAAAAATAACAAAGGAATTGAATTCAAACAATACCCTTCACACTGCATGAGAACAGTTTAATTGAACTAGAAATAAGTTCTTTCTATATTGATTTATGGTACTTTCACTTTATCATGACCTTAAAATCCCAAAGCAAAAGCTTATAGCACACTAGAATAGTGTAAACCTTTTAAAGACACAGGGATTACTCATGAGTTATGGAATTCAATAATATTGATAGCTGCTGTAGAAGAAGCATATTCCACAATTATCTTAGGGTATCTTTGTGAAGGTAAAGTTTTGTGTTTCTTAATTTATTGCCTTAGGAATATGATACAGGCCCATGTTTAGTCTCCAAAGCAGAAAAAAACCTCTTAATGAACATAATTTGCGACTCACGATATATCATCTTTTATTTATCTTGATAAATAATGTGATTTTGAAAATATCGCATGTTGCCTCTTTTGTCTCGGAATACATGGGAAGGACCTGGGAATAATTTCTTAAGAAAAAGTCATGTAACTTCTCAGGCAAAAATGGTCACTTTATATAAATGAAACGCCACAATCTGTCCACACAGGAACGGCTAGAGGAGCTCCATAGGCTGTGGGCGTTGCTTCTGGCTCGCCTTGCAGAGAAAGGCACTAAGCTGCAACAAGCCCTGCGTCTTGTGCAGTTCATGAGAGAGTGTCGTGAGGTTATGTTCTGGATCAATGACAAGGTAGGTGCCGGCCCCTGCAAATTGCACTGTTCACAACTTTTTTTATGCATAACTATATTAATCTGTATATCTTAGGAGATTTATGTTTTGCTTTCCAGACTTCCTTTTTTCCCTGCCACAAATAAAACTTTATACTTACAAAGAAAAAAATGTTTTGTTCATAAATAGAACATACAACTTTTTATATGGGAGAAAATGATTGTTTGACAATTTTTTTAAAATGGAGATATCATTAAAAATTATATGTAAAACTGCAAATGGCCCTTTATTTTGTAATATATTTTTTTGAAAGGATGCATTTGTGACATCAACTGAGTTTGGAACTGATCTGGAGCATGTAGAGGTCTTACAGAAAAAGTTCGATGAATTTCAGAAGGTAAAACAAACAAAACCCCACATCTTTGAACTATCTTTTCTTTTTCTTTAAATCAACTGTGTTGTAGAGATAGTTTAAGACTTGTGCTTTTCAAATTCTCAAAAGTATAATATAATAGTAAAGATTCAAAAAAACTCAAAGCAATTATTTAAATGATATTTATTTAATTCTCCTGTTCATGATTGTGATGATGTTTACATTTAATTTAAAACTGGGAATTACTGGCAGATCTTTTATTGGTTATTTTGAAACTACCAATATATTTTTATAATTCCTCTGTAGTTCTGGATTAATTTTGTATCATTAGCTTTTTGATGAAAATAAAATAATCATCACCCTCATCTTCATTGCAAAATTTAATTAATATTTGAAAATAATTTTACATTTTACTACATCTCACAAAAAGTTAATTATGCTTTTCTTTGGCTTGCTCTTTAACTTCTCAATCAGTAAGGGGAAGAAAGAACATTCAATATTTTTCGTGATTTGTACTCCAGGATCTCCAAAATCATGAAGATAAAGTTGCTGAAGTAAACAACCTGGCTGAGCAGCTTGTTGCAGACCAACACCCAGAGGAGGAAACCATCAGACAGAAACAACAGGTGAGTTATCTTACATGTCCACTGAAGCCAGCGAAAAAGCAGATGCAAAAATTAGCAGTATAGTCTGCCAGTGCTGTCTGAGGAGCTTCTTTTATTAGCAGAGTTGAATGAAATAATTTTCACTGCTTTTTGGGTTCAGCTTTATTATTAAGGTAGAATTGCAAATCATACATTTTTTGGTAACAACTGGTGTTTAATATCATAATACCTGCAAATTATGTTTTGACAAGCAGTTAATGAAAAGAACATCCTCGTGGTTTTTTTTTTCAATTATGTCTCCCTTTGCCATCTCCACCTAATTCCAATTTTGTATTTAGTGATTTACAATTATATCAAGGGCGCAGATTTTACAAGATAATGAGTATTGCTATGTTTGAGGGGAAAAACATAAGATACAAATTCTTTTTGTTGTATTTGTTTCAAAATATATTACAATTTTTAATTTTTGAGCATTGTGATAAATAATAAAACTTTGTCAAAATATATCCACTAACAAAATCAAATAATATCTCTCTCTTTGCTTCCAACATTTACAGGAGGTAAACGAAGCCTGGCAAAGACTGCGCCAGCTTTCTCTGCTTCGACAGGAGAGGCTGTTTGGTGCCCATGAGATCCAGAGATTCAACAGGTGTGAGATAAAAGACCCATCTTTTAAATGTTTTTTTTTGTTTGAGCATGCTTTCATGTTGAGCTTGCTTTACCTCTCGTGATGTGTATTTCTAAATTCAAAGAAACTTTCTTTAAATACAAGAACTTTGACTGTGATTGAAAGTTACTTGGCTTTTTTTCTCTCTATCTTATTTAACAAAAGCAGTAAAGCAATTAAAACCAAATAAATGTTCAAACCCAAATCCATGGTTTAGCGTCAGAACTTTCTTTTTGATTAAAAATCACATATCTTTTTTATTCTTTTCCTGCCAAAGGCAGTAAGAAACTATTAAACCAAAAATGTTTAAACCAGAATCCATAGCTAAATTGTAAAACTTAAGTTCTGGTTAAAAAATCGCTTAGCTTTTTCTTCCCTCAATCTCATTCACTAACGACAGTAGAACACTATAAAACCTAAAATGTTTAAGCCAAAATACATGGCTAAACTAAAACGATGTAGAGTCATTGTTTTATTTATATTTGGAAAAAATTTCCCTGGCTAAATCAAAATATGTTTAAACCAATGTTCCAATGAGACTGTCTTTACTTATTTTCAAACCAAGTTCTTTTCATTGACATGTTATAACTACTTAAAACTCCAGGGATGCTGACGAGACCATTTCCTGGATCCAGGAGAAGGACACAGTCCTGTCCACAGATGACTATGGCCGCGACCTGGCCAGTGTGCAGGCTTTACAAAGAAAGCATGAAGGTGTTGAACGAGAGCTTGCAGCTTTGGAGGAGAAGGCAAACATTTTCTCTCTCTCTCTCTCTCTCTTTTTTTTTAAAATGTGTATAAAGTGAATAATTAGACTTAATCTGTCTTTTTATGTCTGTCTGACTCATTGCCTCTTGTTCACTTTCTCTACTCCTCTCTCACCCTTTACACTGTTTTACCCCATTTTATTTTTTTTATGATAAGTGAATTGAATCATTTAAGAGCTTAACCATTGTTAGCCAAAAGCAAAGAAATATTTAGTCAATCATCTTATAAAACCATTGAGGACTACATTCTGATTCATTGCCTCATCCAGGTGACAACTCTAACAGCTGAAGCTGACCGTCTGAAGGAGATCCACACCATTCAAGCTCCTGAAATCGAGGACAAGAAAAAAGAGATCTCTGAGAACTGGGAGAAGTTGAAGACAAAGGTGAAATTCAGCAGACAAAATGCTTCAACAGAATATTAGCTTTACATTTTGGTCATAAAATTGAAAAGATAAAAAATTTAGAGTAGATGAAAACTAATATTTTAAGTTGGGCTAAACTATGCACATTTATCATAAATATGAATGTGAGGACTAACATACAGTTGTAGCTTAGGAGTGAGGTTATAAATAAATTGCAGCATGACATAAAGAAATATTTGTGACAATATAATGAGAACCTCTTTTGGTTTTCTAAGTTGAAATAAAAAAATTCTCCCACATGATTTGCTTGTACAGCTCGAAATAAATATCGGTTTTTAACTAGAGACATTTTTAAGATTTTCAAAAGCATACGTTTTATGTGTCAAACATAGTCTCTATTCCTTTTGCAACTACCAAGACTGCAATTTTTTTTTGTGTTAACTTTCCATATTCTCTGATCTCCAGGCCACTGAGCGCAAAGATAGGCTTGACGAGTCCTACCAGCTGCAGCGTTTCCTGGCTGACTTCCGTGACCTCATCTCCTGGGTGTCTGACATGAAGGCCATCATCTCAGCTGATGAACTTGCTAAGGATGTTACAGGTGCCGAAGCCCTTGTTGACAGACACAGCGAGCACAAAGTAAGAACTTTATTCCTTAGGCTGTACCTTATCTGTTTTTGGCAGGATTTGGGATTATTCATTGTAATGGGGAGAAAAATATATTCCAATATGTATTTGTAAGTTATTACAAATTTTTTTTGAACATTTATTTAAAGAAGACCTGTTTTAATTTTACACAGCTCTCTAGAAAGTTGTTTAATTAATCAAAACTAATTTTGCAAATCTTATAAGCTGAATGTGCAAGGTCTGCTTTAACAACAAACCTGTTTTGGAAAGATTGAAAATAAATCAACTGATAAATTGCTTCACAGACTGCATATATCTTGATATTAAAGTTTTTATTTATATTGGAGGAACTAGATTAAGAACATCCAGTAAAAGGATAGTCTTTTGAAGGTTTTAGCAAATTTATTTTAACTTTGTGTTTGTGATTGATTTATCTAGGGAGAAATTGATGCTCACGAGGACAGCTTCCAGTCTGCCAATAAGCACGGAACTAAGCTGGTGGAATCAGACCACTTTGCTAAGGATGATGTTAGGGATAAGGTAAGTGAAAATCACTTTGACATTGAAAAGATATGAGGATAAATCTGTAATTTCTACTCGTGTTTGCATTTAAAAAAACGCCTTATTTTTTTGTATTGAAGAATTAAATTGAAGTAAAGTAGAAACATTAGTTACCATCTGCAAGGCATACTAAAATTATAATACCAGTTATGTGTTAAACTATTTACATTGCATATTTGCTATGCTAGCTTCCTTTTTTGAGCTGAGAACTTTTTTCTTCCCAAGCCTTTTTTTTTTTTTTGAACAAAGGACTACTGCAAGGGTTTTTGGTCATCACTAAGACACTCTTTTGCCTTTGTTAGTTATTGTAGCCTTTAACCCCTTGCCGTTATTTTCTCTATTTCATCAGTTGGAGATCCTGAACCAAGAGAAGCACACCTTGTTGGAACTGTGGGAGGAGCGACGTGTACTGTACGAACAGTGCATGGATCTTCAGCTGTTCCTACGAGACACAGAGCAGGCAGATACCTGGATGACCAAGCAGGAAGCATTTCTGGTCAATGATGACCTTGGAGACTCCCTGGACAGTGTTGAGGCTCTCATCAAGAAACACAGTGACTTTGAGAAGTCACTTGCGGCTCAGGAGGAGAAAATTAAGGTACATTCTGTTTCAGTTCGAGTTTCATTTAAAAAAATAAACCTTAAGAATTTGCCTCTCCACAGTAAAATTCAGAGTATCTTTCTTTGTAAGTTAATTCATGTGATGATTTGAAATTTTGCCATATATTATGTTTAAAAAATAACTAAAAGTAATCAAACTAAGATTAAGTTGTTTCGTGTTTTTTTTTTCACTTTTTCATGATAATTTTTCCTTTTCAGGATCTAGATGAATTTGCCTCCAAGCTTATTGACAGTGAGCATTACGCAGCTGATGATGTTGCTGCCCGTAGAGATCAGGTAAGGATCACATTGAGATGATTTGGAATATTGTGTTCATTATTCAATTGTAAATATGCTTTTCTAGAGCAGTCTTTGTTTCATAAATTGTCAGTAAAGGTAAAATATTGACAACTAGTCTATATCATTAAATTCTTTATGGGAATTAAAGGATAAAATTAACAATGTTGTCAGCTATTTATTTACAAATGATACAACTTTGAGTATTTTGAAATGAGAAAAACACAAAAAAAGTGATTGGGTCATTTTACTCCCTGTTTAAATGAGTGTAAACAATTTTTTTTCTTTACCTGTATTTGGGAAGCATGACTGGCACCTTAAGATAGTAATCATGGGAAACAAAAAATAGGAGCAAGTTATGAAGATGGAAAAAAATTGTATCTTTTTTACTTGAAGATAAAAAAGAAATGGATCTCTAAAATGTGTAAGGAGGGTTACATATTTTTTTTGAAAGTTATATGTTTTTCTTCAAAGTTGTGTCTCAGCTAATGAACCTTGAAGTGAATAATTTTGAACTCTGGCAATAATCTTTTTTTACCAGCTTCTGGCTAGGAGAAATGCTCTGTACGAAAAGTCTGCAGCTCGTCGTCACATGCTGGAGCAGTCTTATGAATTCCAGATTTTCGAGAGAGATTGTGATGAAACCAAAGGCTGGATCAATGAAAAACTGAAGACAGCCTCTGATGAAAGTTACCTGGTAAGCTCAGAATTGCTAAACTGTAAGTTATTCTTACTTTAAAATTCTTAAAGACTGCTTTTGAATTTTTTTGTGTTTGGTTATTCTCAGACACTTGTAGAAAATCAGTCCTTTTTCCCTTTTGAAGGAAATATTTTTTCAATATTATCAGAATATTTGTAAAATTTATGAACATTTGACCAAGTTTCACCGTTTTCATTGGGAGCCCATTATTATGATAAAAAAAAAAAACAATATTAAAGGTAAAATCAAACCTTTTCAATCATGACACGTTTTGCTGTAAGCAAAAGCAGGGCATAAATTTGAATTTAATAATGGCCTCTCTAAACACAAAATCATAAAGTGACTAGGATTTTATAATGATCATGTCTGAAACCTGTTGAAACAGAATTTTGTTATATTATCCAAAGAAGTTGTTTAAAAAAATATGAACAAAAACATGAAGGGAAGTAAAAAAAAAAAAAAGAAAAGAGATGGTAATAGGGGTGCAAGAGATATCAATCTGAAGTTCTTTAAAACATACCGTTTT
>BLXT01004716.1:505155-522646 GCA_019648995.1 Plakobranchus ocellatus
TTTTTTTTTTTATCTTGTACAGTGTATGATGATATTTTGTATTTTTTTCCTCTCTTTTTTATGTTGTTTAGATTTTATTTGCTGTCTACACACTTGCCACTTATTGCTACAATTATTTTAAAATAGGTAACTACTATACCAAATAAAGAACACATTATTGAAATAAAGGGTGATAAGGGTTCACAAATCAATTGAAAAAAAAAAGCACTTCTTCTCAAACATTACTTTACTCTTGTCGCATCTCTATCAAATTCGTTTGATACAAGTTTCTCTGCACTTTTTCCTTATTGATGCTGCCAGCTTCATTATAAGTTTTCTTCGGCATATTTTTATTTTTTGGGTCCTCTGACTTTTAATTTGGGCTCCAATGAACTTGTCAAAAGTAAGTTGGTAAGCAAAAATCCAAGCATTTAAAATATTTTGAAATTCTCATTTGATGACAGTTGCATTTTTCTCCTTCTATAGAAAAATGTAACAGGAACATTTTTTTCAATTTATTTCTAAGAAATACTTTCATATGTTAGGTTTGGAATATTGCATCTGGTTGACTTTTTAAAAACGCACTGACTGCACATTCCATGATCTAATCTTTTTATCTAGAGAGCCTTAGAAAGGGGTTTATGGACTTGAGTTTAGGTATGCAGAGCTGTCAATTCCTTGTCAGTACAGTAATTTATTTTGTTCCATTTATTATTTACTTTGGTAATATTTATCAATGCATGATATTGATTACACTTTGAGGTCTGCACCGAAGTTTGTAAACGATCTCTCTGTCTTGATGGTTCAAGCTTTTACAATGTCTGTAATACTTTGTGAATATTGTAAATTTAGCAATTTATGCTCCTACTAGTTGAAGTGAATTTATGAAGTCTTTTAGAAATTTTTAATAAAATCAATTAACTCTTGCAAACATGGGGAAATGAATTATGCATATTGCATAGAGCAATCAATTTCTTTCAGAGTATTTTATTCGTTGTGCTCGTGCTAGATTCATGTGAAGTATTTTTACTTTTTATATGAGCAAAATCTATTTTATCTTTTCTCTCATAATGTTCCTAGGTTGAGACAATAATAATTGTAGACTGCATTTTGTTTTGGGTGTTGAAAGAAAATACACACACTAATTACTGAAGTCCATCTATGATGCTGAAGTAAATTACAGATAATTTCTTGATAGGTGGTATATTTTCTGTTATAGGCTTAGAATGGACAGGAGCAGTAGTCTATATAACTATATCATTACTCTGTCCAGAAGTGGGAGGTTTTGTTTCTTCAAGTCAGAGAAGAGTTTAAGTTGTTTCTTTTTTTAAAGGAATCAAACAGCTTAATATATATTTGTCTGTGTGTATTTATGATAGTCTTTAAATTGTCTGTGCTCTGGGTAATCCTGTGACAATGCATGCTGGAAAAAAAAATGAAAAACTGGTTAAAAACAGATGCCAAATGTAGCCGTACTCATACGTGGAATTTTTGTCTTGGTTTTTACTTTACAACAGCTCTTTAGGTTGAAATGGGTGGAAAATAATTTTTAATAAGAATTGATTTTCCCTCACTTTGACCAGCATCAAGTGAGGATGGTCTTCAAGTATTCTGAATTCAAGAGTAAATAAACAAGTTATGGTAAAATTCAGTTGCATCCTTGAACACCCCCTCTTCCCCAATTTTGTGGATTCTGATTCAAATTGATTTCCTCCTGTACTTCCTCTTTTTCATAAAATTGTTTGTACCATTACAGCCTTTTTTTTTTTTGTTACATATAGAAAGCTGCACATTGATTTTTTTTTAAAGTATTGTGTACATTGTTGGTATTACACTTTGACAAGGAACGTAACATTAAAGCTTTAATACTGTCATTAATTTACTAGATAAAGTTGCAAACTATACCTCCTTTGATCACTCATCAGGCAGGATAGGAGGCATATTCTCTTGATCCTGTGATAAATCATTACATGTTTTCACATCTACCTGTTGTCAAATCAAATCCATAAACCTTACTCTTCTAGTTTGAAAAAAAAAAAAAGTTAATTATTGTGAGATTAAAGTGTGATTGCTAAAAAGTGGTTTGTCTTGTTTCCCCTCTCCCTGTAGGACTTGACCAACGTCCAGAATTTGCAGAAGCGCCATGCTCTCCTTGAGGCAGATGTTATGGCCCACCACGTGAGTAGTTTATTTTTTCCTCTCACCTAAAGAGAAAAATGGTTTGAGATTACAGCACAAAAGGAAACACTCTTACAATGATGTACTGTAATGTATTTACCTTTAAAAATAAGGTTTCTTGAAGAAATACATTCAATGAGGATTATTCCATACCAGTATTAGTCGTACTCTCTGACCATTTTATGCAATTTGAAATATTTATGCAATATGAACAGCTTATAACATTTTTGTACCTTTTGTTTTTGTTCTTACAAAAAGAACAAATTATGAAATACTCATAAATAATAATGACTGCACTTAATTAAACCATGTCATTATTTAAGGGAAAACACAAATTTTTTATCAAATGTGGTTATGATAACTTAGCATGATTTCAGTCACTCACTCGGTCTTCCAAATAAATCGCAACCAATTAATTACTTAACCATCAATCAATCGATCTATCAGTTGTTTATGCTCAAGATGGAAATCAGAGCCATCAATTTAAACTCCTGACAACATATAATAATAATGTTTATTTTTTAAATCTATCAAAGTTGGCATTCAGTCTTTATCAACGTTTTGGTCATGCCTAGTATTGCGCTGAGGCTGATAGGGATTGTCAACTGATCTGCAGCTCTCTCATTCACACTTGATGTCAGAAAAGTTTGAAAAAAAAACCCTTTTATGTTATAGTGGAGGTCCAACAACTGTAGCAAAGTTTTGCAGGAAGAAGAAGCCCAGTTCTGTCATTCACAGCCACATCCATCTCTCTCCTTTCTCTCTGCCAGGATCGCCTTGACCAGCTGCAGTCACAAGCTACGCTTTTCGAAAACGGTGACCATTTCGACAAAGATAACATCAAGGTGAAACAGGTGGAGGTTGTTGAGCGCTACCAGCAACTCACCGTAAGTCTCACCAATCATTTTGTTTTTACTGCTCAATCTGACTTGGATAATTCAAGAAAGTTAATTGCGTTAAAAAGTGATAGCCTTTTCAAATTCTACAATATATGTAAATATTTACATGCCTATCTTCTAACTTGGGCCATTTTTCCTCACTTGCAGCTGAAACCTATAATCACAAATGTGCGATTTTAAATTTTGAACCGTACACTCCTTATAATATTGTAGATGTGTCGCAACCGGCAGCTGAAGCAGCTGAATCTGCTTCTCCGTTTTCGTTTGGTATATTGTGGAGCTCTCTAGGACCAGAATTTTCTATGTGTTTTTTTTTTTTCTATTTTGCTACGGCTGGTACAATGGACCTATGAAAAACCTGTTTAGACTTTGCTTGATTGAAACGAAAAGTGTCAGGTCACAGTGTCAGATCTAGTACCAGTGAGGGTTCTTATTCTAGATCTACATTTAGATGTTGGCTTATACAGTTATTCCTGTCTGTTTTTCATCTTTATTTCAAATTTGTGGCTGTTAGTTGTGTATGTGTGTGACTCATCCATGGCCTCAAAGAGATTTTTTCATCTCATTTTTTTTTCACACTCACCCTCTCACTGTGAAAAAGTGAATAAAGGTACATAGTTCATAATTATCACATTGAAAGTTAATTCAAAATAATGCACACGCACACAATATTTAAAATAAAAGGGTCAAAAGCCTTTTAAAAATGAAAAAAAAAACAACCAAAAAATCTACTATTTTGCCAGTCATATGTACCAAGAAGGCTAGCCCTCTTTGGATTAACAAAAAAAGATGTCGACTTATATGAGAGAAATTCAAGCCATGTTATTCCTTTTAGGGACAAATTTTTCAGACAAATTTTTCAAAGGGAAAAAAAATGGTCCACTATCTTCACTAGATGCAGATAAAAATTATTACAGTTTTCTATATAGAAATTATGAATACAAATTAAAACGTATTAATTCGTTAACAAAAATGAACATTCATTACATTTTACCTTCTGTATGTGCAGGCCCCTATTCTGACACGCAAGCAGAAGCTTAATGAGGCTTTGACCCTCCAGCAATTCCTCCGAGACATTGAGGATGAGGAGGATTGGATCAGAGAGAAGGAGCCCATCGCATCGTCAACCAACAGAGGTGAGAGGCACGACCAGGCGTGTGTACTCAAACAGCACAATATCTCTGACGTGATTCCTTGTCACACCTGTCAACTGTCAGGGTTATTGTGTTTGAGGCTTGCTGCCACACATGCAGACTTCATAATGCTTCTCTATTAGTAATTTGTTGTGTTAGGACGATCAAAATAGATTTAAGGCTCTTAAAACAATTAAAACCAAAAGTGTTATTTCTGATATGAATGTTTACTATCTTGACAATACATCTTAGGATTACAATTAAGTTTGCCCAGAAATTATTTTATGTGCCAATTCGTTTTCTTATTTAAAACAAATACATCAATATATATGTGCCTGTGTGTCATGTTACAGGGCGGGATCTGATAGGTGTCCAGAACCTGATGAAAAAGCACCAGGCGCTGCAGGCGGAGGTGGCCGGTCACGAACCTCGTATCAACAATGTGTGTCAGAGTGGGCAGGACATGATCAGGGGAGGTCATTTCGCTGCAGACACTATCACGCAGAAGACCACTGAGCTCAAAGACAAATGGCAGGCTCTAAAGGTTGGATTTTTCCCCACCAGTTTTGTCCTGATTTCTTAATTAATTAATTTAGTTTTAAATCACTACAATTTCAATACAATTTACAAGCCAATAACCATTGAAGATAGAAAGAAGCACTTAGAGGATTTGGTGCAGGCTGTCATTTATTGTGCGCAAAAAAAAAAAAATTATTCTAAAGAAAAGATCTATTTAGTGGGTATTTTATCCTTCTTAGGGGGCCAGCTCTCCTTTAAACATTGATCTATTTAGCTGGTATTTTTATACTTCTTAGGGGGCCAGCACTCCTTGAAACATTGATCTATTTAGCTGGTATTTTTATACTTCTTAGGGGGCCAGCACTCCTTTAAACATTGATCTATTTAGCTGGTATTTTTATACTTCTTAGGGGCCAGCTCTCCTTAAAACACACCCCAAAAAAATAGCAAACACTCGCGTATAGAAAAAATAATTTTGTTTTTTTTTTTGTTTGAAATGCTTTCCCTATATCATCAGCATGCTTTTACAATCAACATATATTTGCAGGGGATGGAAAGCATATTTGAAGGTTTGAAAAGTTTTGTTGTTGTTGTTGATATTTAGAAAAAAAAAGTCAACTGAAAACTATGAAAAGAAAAATAAAAAATGCCCAATTTCTTTCCTCAGGACAAAGCCCAACAGCGCAAGCAGGATCTGGAGGACTCGCTACAGGCCCAGCAGTATTTCGCTGATGCTAATGAGGCTGAATCATGGATGAAGGAGAAGGAGCCTATCGCTGCCAACACTGACTACGGCAAAGATGAGGACTCCGCAGAGGTAAGCAATTTGTATTGTGTTAAATAGTGGTTATGATTATCATTTTGACACTACTCTATTTTCAGTCAAATATAGCTGATACCTGTATTAATATGACTGTTAAGGTTTAATTTTTTTCCTATAAGAACTACCACTTAGATGTGTGTTCAGATGTGACCTTTTCAAAATCTGCAAGTGCTATTTGAGTCTCAGTCACAGTTTAAGTGCAATACGGAAAATCAAGTAGATTCATTTTCATTTACATTCATAAAAACTTGTAAAATATCATCTTCAAATATACACCATCCAAAAGTTGCTATCTTCTGATAAAAATAAAAGTAAAATATTCGAGAATGAAGTACACACAAAATCTAAAGCACTCTTGCAGTGCACTCCTAGCCCTATCTTCAAATCAGTGATGCTTGTTAATTTTATTTTTCATTTAAACTTCACGTCATCTATGTAAAAATTTGATCATTCATTGATTTATTTTGTCCCTCTCAGGCTTTACTGAAAAAGCATGAAGCTTTCATGGCTGACTTGGAAGCTTATCGCTCTGTGATTGAAGGTCTGCGTGATCAGGCTCAAGCCTGCAAGGTAATTTCTTACTGCATATGTTTCACATGACACCTGTTGAAATGTGTTAGTATAGTATGCCGTCGAATGAGATATTTTATTATACCAAAGGTCATGGAAAAATGGGGTTAATTGAGACCACTCCAGCTCAAGCACTGCAATACTCAAAGGTTATGGAAGATTACGAGGGTAAAATGTGGACATATATCATTATCTCATCTGTGACGAATATCACAACTAACATCTTACTCCTGTTTCTGTTGAAATGTCTCATGTGGCAGACACTCACAAAGGGCACAATCTCTATGTGCTTTCAAGTATGATCCCAAGAGCTTGATAAGAGTGAGTTTAGGATAGTGTCACACAATCGGCCATTTTCTGTGCCCTGCACCTTGCGTTTTTGCTGTTTCATTGTTTTAATATGTACTTGTTTGCATTTTCAATGATTGTCATTTAGTATTATTATTAGCTTTTAAACTAAGTAATCAAAGATTACATTTGCATTTTAAATTTAATTTTCGTTCATGAAAGCATTGTTAAACTCAAAACCCGTGACACAAACTTTTAAAGAAAATGTGGGAATGAATGTGATTCTGTAGCAACTGTCAAAATTTAGACGTTAATATTGAGGGGTGATGCTGCATGATTTGATTTGATTTCTAAAGACAAAAATCTTTCCAAATTTCTAACAGCAACAAGAGGCCCCCATCATTGATGATATTGGCACAGAGAAAGTAGTTGCTCTTTATGACTACACTGAGAAGTCACCCCGAGAAGTCTCAATGAAGAAGGGAGATGTGCTCACCTTGCTTAACTCCACCATCAAGGTTAGTTCTTGTAAAAAATGAAAAAAAAAAAAATTCCTATTCATATATTTCTCAGCCTCCAAATTTTTTGGGAACTAAAGTGGTAAACGCAAACCAAACTTTACAAATTATGGTTTCAAACATTCAATACAAAAGTTGTTTGTAAAATGAGTCCTCCAGTTTTTCTGGGTCAGGATGACATGCAGACTGGTTTTTGTTAGTCTGCCACACATTCAGCTTGAAGATGATACCATGAGAATTTCCATAGATAAATAAGAAAAAAAAAAAAAGAGCAAGTTCAGGGCCTAGAAAGCTGTTATTCTGAAAACAAGTGATCAAAAACAGACATTTTTGGTCACTAGCAACTTTGCACTGTGTCTTTGGCAAAAAAAAATTATTCCGTAACAACCTATCTTGTGTGCAGGTATTTAGCTATCAACAGTGAGTGAAAATAAAAAAAAAAAACAAACAAATGAGGCTGTAAAAATGTTAAATGAAAGAGATATAAAGGAAAAAGAAAGTTCTGTTGTCAAGAAGTAACCATTTTGTGGTGCACATATTCTGAGAGTGAACCTCATATTCTGAAATGGATTATTTCAAGTATTGTGTACTCTTGTAGGACAGATGAAGGTGAATGTTAAGATAATTTCAATTATTTTTTAGGACTGGTGGAAGGTAGAGGTGAATGATAGGCAAGGACTTGTGCCTGCAGCGTATGTGAAGAGACTCGACCCATCTCTCTCAGCCTCTCGCAACAACCTGATGGATGAGTTCACCATCTCTGTCAGACAGAACCAGATTGAGACTCAGTAAGTCAAACAGGTCCTACAATAACCTTAAACTAGACATACTTTGTAGATAGAAAAGTAGATGTTTACAAGTTTAAAAAATTAAACTTTCTGAGCCCTTACAGTTTTTTTTAGTTCTCTTTGCTGCAAAATGAAATCTCTGAAGAGCATTTGTCTTGCATCTAGTCCTAATGAGTTGTGTGTAACACAAGAAAAGAGAAATTAATTGGTTATTTTCTTCTGTGAAATGGAGTTTTTAGAAAAGTAAATAAGAATATATAAATTTTTATAGTTTAAAATGTTCATGATGGGACTTGCACTGGTTTGGACAGGTCTTGAGACATTCGGAGAGTAGAAAAATGAAATTGTGTTGCCTAAATAAGGTGATACTTAAAAAAAAAATAGTGCTTTATGTCTGCTATTTTGCTACCTATATTTTATTGATGTTAGAGTGTTCAGATTTCTGAATAAATGTCAGATTTATGAATTTTTTATGTATATTTTAAGATTATAGTATTTTAAAGTCATTTCATGTGTAAATTAGTTTGTGTTGCAAAAGCTATACTAATTTTAAGCCAAAGTCCATCTCTTAAAAATTAAGAAAAAAAAAAATATTGAAAAGCTTTCATGTGCTTTTAAAACTTAGTCAAGATGCTTTCAGGGCCTGTTCCTTTCCCCTCTCTCATATTTTGTCTGTGTTATCCTTGCCTGCAGGTATGCTAACCTTCTGGACCTGGCCAACCAGCGTCGTGAGAATGTTCAGGAATCGTGCAGAGCCTACCAGCTTGTCCGTGAGGCAGCCGAGCTTGCAGCCTGGATCACAGAGAAAGAGAACTCCATGGCTGGGGAAGAGGTTGGAGATGACCTTGAACAAGTGGAGGAGATGCAGAAGAAATTTGACGACTTCCAGAAGGTTAGATGATAATTAGTATTGAAATGCTATTTTCTGCTCAATTTGTCTGTAACACAAAACTTTGTCGTAGACTGAGGAAATTAGGCTGAATTAGTAGAAGTTTGACGACTTCCAGAAGGTTAGATGATAATTAGTATTGAAATGCTATTTTCTGCTCAATTTGTCTGTAACACAAAACTTTTTCGTAGACTGAGGAAATTAGGCTGAATTGGTAGAAGCTGTTTTCATTTTTCTTCAAGAATCCTTAATTTATTGGTTATTGAATTCTGATATCTCAGCGTCTTATTATTGAGGGGAATCAATAGAAAAATTTGAGGTAATTGGAACTCAAAAGTTGTAATTTAAACCTTGGTATAAATTTACAAATCTACCATGGGGTTATTCACTAAATCTGTGACTGCCTTATTGAACACACTGCTCTTTTTTTTCTCTTAAACACCAAATCAGAGGATAAGATGATATTCTGTATATAATTAGAGAATCTACGTCTTCATTGTCAAGTGTTAATTTATCAATAATTCAAGCAAAATGAATATTTCAGCTTTTGTTGTTGGTCCCCATAGTTGAGATAGTTTTGACCCTGCCCCATCTTTTTTACCTTCAATGCGATCAGATTTTTGGACAAAATTGTTAAGACAGGCTTGCTCAAGCAGCATTATTCTTATTTTTAATCATATTTTATTTATTTTTGTTAAGGACTTGAAAGCTAACGAGGCACGGCTACAGGAGCTGAACAGCATTGCCGACAAGCTGACAGCAATGGGTCACACTGAGGCTGCGGAGAAGATCAGAGATCAGATTACTGTGAGTATTCATGCAAGCTGTATGATCTCTTATTACACCTGGGTGCTTCAGGGAAACTTTGGCTCAGTTGGCATTCAAAACTTAGGGCCCCGTAGATCTGAAGTGCAGTAGGTTCTATTGTTCCGCGTTGGTGTTGTCAAGTCAAATTTGAGATTCTGATTTTCTAACTTATATATTCAATTTGGTGAAACTTATATATTTAATTTTGTGGAAAAGAGTTTATAAAGCAGCTTGTGCTTAGCCGTCTTGGTCAAATCTATATGGTCTCATGAAAAGCTCCACTCCACATGTTGGTAATATGTTTGTAAAAAAGGATTACGATAATATTAATAATAATTATAGAAATATCAACAGTAGTAATAGTAAAAATAACAATGATGTCCTTATATTTGGTTTACATTCATTCCTTTTGACAACATAATTTTAGACTTAAAATTTTGTTAGGGCATTGTGTAAAATTTCATTGAATGTAAAAGGTTAAGCCTTATAAAATTTATATAAAGCAGAATAGTTATTTTTGCATGGAGATATTTCCAAAAGGGAAAGAATCGTGCTCACTCTTGAACATAAATATATACATTATAAAGCAAAGTAAATAATCAATAGTCGTGTCAAAAATTAAAATCATTTTTATATTAGAAGGCAAAAAAACAGTTGAAGGAGAAAAAAACAATGCCAAAAAAATTAACAAATCGATTAATGTATTAGATGAAAGGTTTTAAAATGGTTGGCATGTTTGAATGAAAGAAAAAAATCATTCACTTTTCGGAAATGAGCAAGAGAACCCATTGATAAATTCTTACCTTTTTTTTTGTTCTTCCATAGCAACTGAACCAGCGCTGGGTAAATTTACAGCAGGTTACAGCGGAGAGAGCCCAGACCCTGAGCAGTTCTTTCGAAGTGCAGCGTTACCACAGGTTAGCAAACGGACAAAAAAATGTATATGTCATCCTTTGTTTTGTAAATGACTGAGAAATCCAAAGAAATTGGAAAAGAGAACCAAAGGCTTTCAATGTTAAATACCATCAAGCGTGTGATTGGTTGAAAAAAGAAAAGAAAAGAAAAGTATGAGAGGTGATTTGAATCTCTTGGAATGACAAAATTCAACCAGAGTCATTTTTGGTCTGATTAAAAATATTACAAGTTATGCTTTTCAAATTCTGATTCAGTGCTTTATTTCTGTGCCTTATTTTTTTTTTGTTTGTTTGTTTGAAATGTCAGGGAGGTTGATGAGGCTAAAGACTGGATTAATGAGAAAGATGCAGCATTGAACAATGACAACTATGGTCATGATCTGGCCAGTGTCCAGGCCTTGCAACGTAAACATGAAGGGTTGGAGAGAGACTTGGCTGCACTCGGAGAAAAGGTGAGTGAAGTTCACATATTTTCAATTATCTTTCATAAAAACTTAACAACTGGCTCAGTTCAAATATCGAGCAAAACAACAACAACAAAAAAACAATATAACCTTTAATCCTTACCTTTGTAAATTGGAAAGTATACATTACACAATCCAGTCACATGTGTTGGACATCTTTGTATGATCTTTTTGTGTGTGTGTATGTGTGGATACTCGTGGTCCTTAGAGAAGTGGAACCATGGGAGGAAAAGAAGAGGTGCTTAGTGGTAATTACATTGCGATGGCAAGTTTCCAGTTGGCATCTGATTTAAGTGCAGCTTTTTCATCTAGAACAAAAAAAAAAAAACTATTGCTGAAATTCCTTTTCTGAATGTGCAAATTTGTCCTGAAGACATAATAGAAAGAATAGCATTAAAGCCTTTCCTCCTACTCCATGTCAGGTGCGTGAACTGGATGATACAGCCCAGCGTCTGATGCAGACTCACCCTGACCAGGCTGAGGGCATCTACGAGCACCAGACTGAGATCAATGAAATGTGGAATGCCCTCACCATCAAGGTATGTTTGAGTTATTCTCACACAGATTAATAACACCAGCTGTATTTTGTTTCTTGCATGATTTTTCACTTATGTATGCAAAGATGCTTTCTGAAACTAAAAACAAAGAATATAAAATTGAAATTGTGGTCTTTTTTCAGAATTAAAAATTCATTAAAATTTTAATGAAGTATAAACTTGATAGAATTGTGACTGCAGGTTTATTTCATTACGCAATTAAGCATTTGAATTATATAAAAAAGATTTACATCGGGATTCCCCATTTTATTTCCTTTTGTTGTTATCTTGTTTTAATCAATGCTATACTGCAGCAATGTTGATTAGAATTAAGTCTACAAAAAATACGATAAAGGTTTCTATTTTCCTTTTGCCTTATATAGGAAATATATTGATGGCTCTTGTGTTACTTTAATTATATTCCAATCTTTTTCCTCTTCTTAGGCTGATGCTCGTAAAGTGAAGCTGCTTGATGCATACGACCTGCAACGTTTCCTCAGTGACTACAGGTAGGATTTTGATTTGTGATTTCTGAATAATATCCCATACCTTAAACCTGAATGTTATGAAGCACAGAAACATAAATTTTTGTACCAATTAGAAGTATATTAAAGATTTTTTTTTTCTTTTTTTGAGTAGAAGATAGAGAAAATTCCTCAAGTAACATGTAGGTCTAATATGCTCAAGTATATAATGGGCAAACAAATTAAAAAAAAAAAAATTTTCCCATTTGAAAAGTTTACGTCTTCTGCATTTATCTAAGTTATGCCATCAATAATACATCTGATGAGAACATCGCAAACATCAAATGTTTGATGCACCAGCTTTATCAAGACATATCTAGCAAGTCTGTTTTTGGACCACTCATTGTGTTATTAATTTAAGAAAGTGATTCAAACCTTCCTCTGTCTCCTATTTTTCTTATCAGAGATCTGACAAGCTGGATCAATAGCATGATGGCTCTTGTCTCCTCGGATGAACTCGCCAAGGACGTTACTGGAGCAGAGGCTTTGCTAGAGAGACATCAGGTACATGTTCAAGTAACTTTCTCTCTCTCACTCCCTTGCTCTCTCCCCTCTCTCATGCTCTCCTTCCCCCTCCCCCTCTCTCTTTCCTCTCTTCTCTCCTCTTTACCTCTGTGTCGCTTTTTTCTTCTCTTTCACTTTCTATTGGCATAGTCATATTGTCATTAATAATCTTGTTTCTCGCACTCAAGCAAATAGTCAGACAGCAGATACACAATATGTTTGCTAGTATGTAAAGTTAAGAATCTCAGTAATCTTGGAGCAGCATAATTCTATAGAAGTTCTATAATAAAAGAGTTCAAATTTACAGTAAAATAAGATGAACACTAATAAATAAAATAAATTAGATATATATTTTAGCTTTATACACCAAAATTATTTTTTCATATGGCATTGAGTATAGGCCAAGATACGCAACATAAATACTCAAAGGCTTCCCACATATCCTGTTATAAGATAAAAAAAGTTAAAATTGAGCTGATTGAGATATTGATTGAAATATCTGAGCTACTGTTCTTTTCTTTTGACTTATTTAGTTTCTTAGCAAAATTAAGTTGTATCAAAACTATGGTTACTTTTATATTCTTGAAATCATATTTTATTTTAGAAAATTGTTCATTTTCTTTGTAGTATATGAATTTACAAAGGCAGAATAAAATAAGTGATGTACAAAAATATCAGAAAAATTTACTATCAGAAACAAATGAATTTTTAAAAGGATTTTAATGAAGCGCATGCATTTTACATTTTTTTTTTTTCAAAATCAAATTTGTAAAAATTAAAATCTAAGAAAGAGGAAAAAACTTCAATGCATTTAATGATATCCAAAGTGAAGTTGATGCCTATTAAACAGAGGTTTTCAACTGAGAAAGAACAAAATTTGAGTTCATGAAGATACTATTTCATCTACCTCCTGATGTTTGTACACAGATGTTCAGTTCAGAAATTGTTAGCCACTATGGCATCACAGCTCTGCCAGGAGAGGAAGATGATGAGTACATCGAAGAGGTAGTAGTTCTCTAAACAAACAAAAAAAAAAAAAAAAGTAAAAAAAAATGAAAAGAAAGAACCAGCCTGCTGCCTTGCATATGTTTGAAATAGAATGACATGATCACTGAGAGAAAAAACAATCGCTGAGCAGAAACGTTGCGTGACTAATATCTTCTGACATTCTGCACGGATATCGTTGAACTAAACATCAAAGCTAAAATAACAGCCTTTCATGTGATGAAGCTCGTAGTGTGGTTTGGTAGGAAATTTTTTTAGATGTTTAAGCATGATCCTTCGCAACAAAGGGACACTTATCAATGTTATGGGAAATAAACAGAAAAAAAAAATCAAAGCAAAATGACCTCCCTCGATCAAGTTTGGAATTTAATCCAAGTGGCAGAACACTGAGTACAATTAACACATCAATTACCTGCATTCATATTTTATAATCATGCAAGTTTTGTTATGTAGTTTTTTTTAGGTATGCTTATGTGCATGCCTCCATTCTGTTGCAAAAATAATTTAGTTTTTTTTTTCCTGAAAAATTGTCATTCTTCTGTTTGTATGCGTATTGTCTGCTCATCATTGTGAAATAATGCTAAGCATGTATCAACCCAGGTCATCTTGTTCACTACAGTCTGACTGTCTTGTCAGTTGCACTAGTTAGAAAAAAACTGTATTTATTTTGAGTTTTTTAAACTTTATAAGTCTTTACATTATTTATTTGAGTTTTAGTTGTAAAGCCCATTTTTTTTCGGTTGTATAAATGCATGATTATGTTTTTAAGTCACACACACACACAAAAAAGCATGGACTACTTCAGTAATTTATTTTGAATCAGTAGAGAGTAAGTTTGCTTTGGGAAAGTTGTCCAATGACAAGTGGTAGTTGTTTTGTCCCCCAAACATGTGAATTAAGCAGAGGAAATCAAGCTTCTGTTAAAATTTAGGCTAAAAAAGGAGTTTGGCTATCATTTTCTCAAATATGCAAATGTTGTGTATATAGAAGCTAAAATTGCAAAAGTTGGGATGTTAATTTTGTTATAAGTCTCAACTTTTATTGCCCGTAATTCCTTTCAAAGAGTTCTAACTGAAGCTTGATTTCCTATGCAGCTTTTTGTAAAGGTCTTTTACATTAAAAACTTTTGTCTGAAAAAATACTAAACATCTGCATATTTTCTCTACCAGTTAATTATAAATTAAGTAAAAGGTTGAATTGAAGCAAAAGTTTCGTTTGTGTAAGAGTATTTTTTAAAAATTATAAATAATTTGCTTTATTTATATTTTTTTTGCATGCTATTTTAATAATAATGTCCTTAAGCAAATCCATGAAAGTGGTAAGTTTGCTATCTGGGAGCGTTTCAAAAATTTGACTTTTCCGTCTGATTAGTGCAATTTATTTATTTATGTATTTTTTTTTTTTTAATGATGTGAATATCAAAATCGCATTTCTGAAATAAAAAAGCTTGATAAGTTTGGAATTTAGGTTATCTAGACACAACTAAATCTTCAAATTGAAGGAATAATCGAAGCTTACCTTGAGTGATTTTTCTTCATTTAATCTAATTCCTCATACTCACTTCATGGCACTTATTTGGACTGGTTTCAAGACAAAGTTTTGAAGCAGAATTTTAATTCCTCTGTCAGAGCTCTAGCAGCTTTTAAATTGAGTTATATTGGATGTGTAAAATTTAAAGAGCTATTCTACAAAACTCTTGCATCCTATTGGAGCAAGTTGGAAGCAAGAAGGTTTTTTTTTTCCTTTAATGTTTCAGTGATGAAAGTTTGTAAAGGTTAGTTTGGTTCTCAGTAGTCTGAAATGAAATATGTTTTGAAAAATGTTTTTAGTGTCAGTATTGCACCACCGATTTTAGCACATTCTTTTTTGTTTCATTCAGGAATTGTTAAAAATTAAACCAAAAGAAAAGAAAACAAGAAAATGTTTTCATCGATTGTAAAATAAATATGCAATAATTGCAAGAAATAGAACTGTTACTGAATGCATACTTTTTGCAGGATGCATGTCACAAATAAATAGGCAAAAGGATCTCATGTGGCTTTGAATTTACTGAAAGAAGTTTTGTGTTTTGTATCAATATGACAAGTCTCTTAAGTTTAAATGTCTTCATAGCAGTTTAAGCAATGAATAAAAAATTTTGTGCTTTAGGTTATTTAAAAAAAACAAACAAGAAAACTTCTAACTGTGAGCTTTATATAGATAGGAGTTTAAATGAGTTTTATAAACTATACTGAATACATGTACAAAGATAAGAAGGTTCAAACTTTTTTCAACAGATTTTAGATATGGAAAAAATTCTGTGCTTTTTGAGACAGTTGACTCATTAGGACTGCTTCTAAGACAAATATTTTGTTTTCTTTCATGACCACAGCAATTTTTTTCTTTTCTTTTTTTTTCTCCATGTTTGTTGTTTATTGTGTTATTTCATACTTTTGAACCCTCCTTCATAGTCCTCGCCTTCCTCCCTCTGACTTTGTCCAGTTGCAGAATTTCAATTTCTGTTTTCTTTTTTTTTTCATTTTTTTTTTTTTTTTTTGATAAACCACTGTCTTTAAGAAAAACTGACTGTTGATATGTTTGTTCTTTTTCTTTCCTTTCTTCACAGGAGCACCGAACTGAGATGGATGCAAGAGCAGGAACATTCCAGGCCTTTGAGCTCCTGGGCCAGCAGTTGCTGCAGAACCAGCATTTTGCTAGCGATGATGTCCAGCAGAAGCTTGAGGAACTGGCCAAGTCTCGGGAGGAGCTAGAACAGTGAGTTCTCTGCCTAAATGTTACTTTTTTTTTGTAAGAAAGTGAATCATTTTCTTTACAGTTTAAAATGACCATTTATATTACGACCAATTTTTGTGTGTGTAGTGTTTATGATCCAATCTCGTATCAGTTAGAAGCTAATTCAATTTATTAACCTAAGTGCATTCCAAAATATGTACATTTTAATATGCAGGAAAACTGTGTCATGAAATTGATCAATCTGTAACTGTTATAACTTTACAGTTTTAATCATCAACATTATTTTGCAAGGTGTGACAATTTGTATTTTTTTTTCCTCTAGATTGTCCTTTACAACATCCAAGATGTTAAGGAATGAGATGAAAATAATTGTCACAAACACCAGAAATAAAATGTAGATAATATCTCTGATGTAGGACGTTGAGTTCTTTAGATCTATATAGACCTAGCTGAGAAATAACGGAACTCTGGAGATCGTGTGAAGAACAAAGAACTGAGTTTATTTAACTCAACACCAAAAATCAAATCAAACAATATTCACATAGGCCGTCGCTAAGAAAACTAGATCTAGCTCTATTAATCTGCGTAATCGCTATACAATGATCTCTCTGTGATCTCTACGAACTCTCTGCCTACTCTGTGTCTTCTCCGTGTGATACTGGTATATCTCTGAGTCTCTATCTGAGTCTGAGTCTACCTTTCACCAATCTTCTCCCGGTATTTATACCTTTTTCAAAAGAAAACTCTACAAATTTCTGGAAATCTATCCCAAAATGCAAGCGTAGAATGTTCGAAAATATAGATCTAGAACATTACATCATAATCCTAAAATAACATAAAAGCAGTCTTCGGAAAGACATTAGGAAAAACCCCTGGGCTAAAAATAGTACATGAGTCACGTTCGTTTACGTAATGAATTCTCTTTCGCTTTGCATAAATTAACTCCCCTAAACTGGTCCTTTCTAGAACTCTCGAGTTGTCGTGCGTTCAATAACAAAACCTAAGTCTAGTTTTTTGTTACAATAATTATCTAGATTTTATCAAGGTGAAGGTGACAACAATGTCTGACATACTCCAATTCATAACACACTTTATGTTCCCTTCAGGGCATGGATCGCCCGCCGCATGAAGCTTGACCAATGCCTGGAGCTGCAGCTGTTCTACCGAGACTGCGAGCAGGCCGAGTCATGGATGGCTTCCCGTGAAGCTTTCCTGGCTGGGGATTCTGTTGACGGAGATAATGTGGAGACCCTCATCAAGAAGCATGAGGACTTTGATAGAGCCATCAACTCCCAGGTGAGTGCTCTACAGATTGTCTTCAGTTTTTTAAAATTTTCCAGGAGCTACAACTACTTTTTTCATCATTGACCCCAACTTCAAAGATTATTTTTTTGCTTTGTTTTTGCTTTCGTATCCCCCC
>BLXT01004716.1:841100-853036 GCA_019648995.1 Plakobranchus ocellatus
TGGCTACAGCATTGATAGATTTAATATATGCCAGGGGTAAGTACTGGCTACAGCATTGTTAGATTTAATATATGCAAGGGATAAGTACAGGCTTCAGCATCATTAGATTTAATATATGCCAGGGGTAAGTACAGGCTACAGCATTGTTAGATTTAATATATGCCTGGGGTAAGTACCAGTTACAGCATTGTTAGATTTAATATAAGCCAGGGGTAAATACAGGCTGCAGCATTGTTAGATTTAATATATGCCAGGGGTAACTACAGGCTGCAGCATTGTTAGATTTGATATATGCCAGGGGTAAGTACTGGCTACAGCATTGTTAGATTTAATATATGCCAGGGGTAATCATTGGATATAGCATTGTTAGATTTAGTACATGCCAGGGGTATGTACAGGCTACAGCATTGTTAGATTTAATATATGCCAGGGGTAAGTACTGGCTACAGCATTGTTAGATTTGATACATGCCAGGGGTAAGTACTGGCTACAGCATTATTCGACTTCATATATGCCAGGGGTAAATACGGCTGCAGCATTGTTAGATTTAATATATGCCAGGGATAAGTACAGGCTACAACATTGTTGGATTGAATATATGCCAGGGAGAAGTACAGGCTGCAGCATTTTTAGATTTGATATATGCCTGGGGTAAGTACAAGCTACAGCATTGTTATATTTGACACATGCCAGGGGTAAATACAGGCTGCAGCATTGTTAGATTTAATATATGCCAGGGGTAAGTACTGACTACAGCATTGTTAGATTTAATATATGCCAGGGATAAGCACTGGCTACAGCATTGTTAGATTTAATATATGCCAGAAGTAAGTACTGGCTACAACATTGTTAGATTTGATATATGCCTGGAGTAAGTACTGGCTACAGCATTATTCGTATTTATACATGCCTGGGGTAAGTACAGGGTGCAGCATTGTTAGATTTGATATATGCCTGGGGTAAGTACTGGCTACAGCATTATTCGATTTCATATATGCCAGGGGTAAATACGGTTGCAGCATTGTTAGATTTTAATATATGCCAGGGGTAAGTACAGGCTAATATTGTTGGATTGAATATATGCTAGGGGTAAGATAAGGCTACAGCATTATTAGATTTGATATATGCCTGGGGTAAGTACCAGTTACAGCATTGTTAGATTTAATATATGCCAGGGATAACTACAAGCTGCAGCATTGTTAGATTTGATGTATGCCTGGGGTAAGTACTGGCTACAGCATTGTTAGATTTAATATATGCCAGGGGTAAGTACTGGCTACAGCATTGTTAGATTTAATATATGCCAGGGGTAATCATTGGCTATAGCATTGTTAGATTTAGTACATGCCAGGGGTATGTACAGGCTACAGCATTGTTAGATTTAATATATGCCTGGGGTAAGTACTGGCTACAGCATTGTTAGATTTGATACATGCCAGGGGTAAGTACTGGCTACAGCAATTTTAGATTTAATATATGCCAGAGATAAGTACTGGCTACAGCATTGTTAGATTTAATATATACGAGGAGTACTTACTGGCTTCAGCATTGTTAGATTTCATATTAAAACTTTAATTACAAGATTTATCTGAGGTTTGTATCAATAAAATGATGAAGTCTATGTAGTCTCCTGAAATTGTAGGAGACCATGCAGACAATACTAAAAACTCCTGTCAGTTGGAAAAAAAATGCATAATGAACATAATCTACTCATGAGGTTTCTTTATTATACCTCGGCTGGTTTTGCTTTTTGCGAACATAGCCCGTTCATAACAAGTTGAGTTCAAGCTTTTAGGCCTGGATTAGGCCAGCGCGCCGTTAATGGGCTCAAACCCGCGACTGAAGGCTCCATATAGACCTGAGGATAGCTACGCTATCTATTATGCTACGAACTCTCTGTTATATTGTGGTAGGTTTATGCTGTGTTTCACTGGGGAAAAAAAGTAGATGTCTCAATTTTAATGTGCCAACACTATAAAATGAACAATATCCCACGAAAAGTACAAGATACTTGTGTACGTGTGGTTTATCATCACGAATAAGCAAGAAATAAGAAGTTTTTTTAATTGACCACCAACAACATTAAAAATCATGTTGCTATGTGAGCATAAGTGCATAATTTGTTCTGGAGCTGAAAACGAAAATTTTTTTTTTTTTTAAATTTTCACGCCGCTAACAGAACATAAAAATCCGAGAAAGAAGATTTCAGCCAGGAAATATCAAAGTTAATTTTTTTTTCAAACTTTTTTTGGTACTATATAGCAGTAAAATGTAAAGTTAGAAAGGGCCATTTCCTTTCAATCTTACTGATTTACAAATTATCATCTTCTTTTTTTTTTTTTATCCTCTCCATCAATTATTCTACGATTTCAGCCTCCTTGCAAATGTGTTGCTTTAAACTATAGTATAAAAGATTGAAAGCTTTTGAGTCAAAAAATATAATTTAGGTGTTAACTGATCATAATTCATTTTGAAAAAGAAAACAAATAGATTTTGTATTCCTGAGTATATTTTTCCTGCTCGATAAATGCAAAAAATTATTGATTTTTTCCTCATTAGGTACGGTCTTATTGATAAGGTTGGTTGCTTTCAAGTGAAGGGTGCTGGATTCTATTGCGATTTTTGACTAACGATATGTATCTGGCCTCAAGTTCCACGCAGCACAATTTGTTGCGTAGCAACGTCTCAGTATACGAGGAAAGTGAAGGCAGCAAGAAAAGCAAAGTTCATCATGACGCCGTGTGACAAGCAAAAAATTAGCACCCTACTTTTGGCTTCTTTTCCTTGTTCCTGACAAGTTAAAAAATAACACCCTACTTTTGGCTTCTTTTCCTTGTTCCTGACAAGTTAAAAAGTAGCACCCTACTTTTGGCTTCTTTTCCTTGTTCGTGACAAGTTAAAAAGTAACACCCTACTTTTGGCTTCTTTTCCTTGTTCCTGACAAGTTAAAAAGTAACACCCTACTTTTGGCTTCTTTTCCTTGTGCGTGACAAGCAAAAAAAAAGTAGCACCCTACTTCTGGCTTCTTTTCCTTGTTCGTGACAAGCAAAAAAATAGCACCCTACTTCTGGCTTCTGCACTTTATTCGTGACAAGCAAAAAAAAAGTAGCACCCTACTTCTGGCTTCTTTTCCTTGTTCGTGACAAGCAAAAAAAATAGCACCCTACTTCTGGCTTCTGCACTTTATTCGTGACAAGCAAAAAAGTAGCACCCTACTTCTGGCTTCTGCTCTTTATTCGTGACAAGCAAAAAAGTAGCACCCTACTTCTGGTTTCTTTTCCTTGTTTCGAATTGAAGCCTACTTCACATTTTTCTAAAATAATTTGTCAATGCAATAGAGTACGGTTTCAGAACTAGTGTCGACTTATATAATTTTAAAATATCCTCCCCCAGGTGACCCACTGGCACTGCCCACAATTCCATGCGTACTACCCGTCAGCCAATTCATTTCCTGCCCTTCTGGGCGACATGCTCTCTGGAGGCCTGGGCTGCATTGGCTTCACATGGGTGGGTATGCTTAAACTTGGATATATATCTATATATAATATATATAGAGAGAGACTGTGCGACTTGGTTTTTGTGTATATAAGCTCGTGATCGCAGGCTTTCAGGCCCCCAGTCACGCAAAGAGACCGGTGGCGGGGCTCGAACTTACGAAAGAGAGTGTAAAACTCCTAAACATTAGCACAAATAGTAATCTCGCTTCAAGTTATTTTCTGAGATATTGTGTGATGTTAAGATCTGTGGCATTCCTTTTAGTTTAATATTCACTTATTTTAGTTGGCTTTTTGTAGTCAGTTTACAATGCAAACTGAGAAACTTATGATATGAGCTCGGAAATTCTCAACAAAGAGAACTGTATAGGTTGTGTAGGAATTGAAATCAGAGGGACACTTTAGACTGAAATTCATCCGTCTCTCAATCCATTCATCTCTATATAAATTGAGATACATAGAATAATCCAATACTGAGGAGGAGTATTATGAACAAGTTTACTCGATAAATGGCATGAACAGTTGAGTCTATCGGGAAAAAAAAAAACTATGGTTACGACTTCAAAAAATTGCTTTTCCTTGCAAAGATAAGAGTTAGAAACACGAAACGAAGAAAATTTTGGCTGAAACCTCACTTTTTAAAATAATATTCAGCCGAATGTCTAGCAAAGTAAGTTACATAGCCTATCACTATGATGATTTCTAAGCACAAATGGAAAAGTAAGAAAGAAGCTTTATAACACGGAACAGTTTTGTAAAGATCGGGACTTCTAGTGGAGGCACAGCAGAAAAAAATTGTGAAAAAAAATATTCTGACAAATTTAATCACTATTCTTGCTTCCTCAAAACTCATTTTAACCATTTTTGCATTCATTATGCTCGTTAATATTAAGAGCCAGGTCTAATGATTAAGTACCCACATCCTATCGAGGCTAAATATAGATATATCTCGACGAAACTTTTAGCCCCAAGAAAATAACATTAATTCTATTTTATCAAACCGTAAGAGTTAGTATGCAGATTTGGGAAACCGATCCACAGTTTACAGTCTTTGATTAACATGCAGTGCTGATCTGTCTTAGCTTCTATCTAAGTGTTGAAATCGATTTAGACGAAGCAGAAAGTATAGAAGATGTCGAATAAACAGTCAATTGAGAAATTTTTAAAGAAAGCCATTTTAGAAAGTATTTCAATCTCTGAAGCCCTTTTCAGAGAGCAATGAATACCCTTTTATCATGAAACTGGTGCATGGAGATTTAAACGTTTGGAGATTTTGGGGGCAAAAGTTGCATAGTGAAGCTTTTTATGCAAAATATTTTAATACATCATTTTATCTAACTTCTAGTGATTGAAACCCGTGTCTAGCAATGCAACAGCTTAATCTAGCATCGCCTTACATCTACCTATTTATGCATGCACGATTGTCCTGTGGTTTGTTTGTTTGTGTGCCATTCAACCTGTGAATTCTTGATGATCTCAGTCTTTAGGCCCTCATTGGGCGAAGTGGCTGTGGTGGGTGAAATAATACGATAGGAATCACCGGTCTGCCAGTTTCAGACAAGCTCTTAAACACTCTATCTTTACCTCCTATCTACTAGGGATGTCCGAAAAGAAACAGGAAAAGGGGCATAACTCAAAGAGTTTTGATCAGATAAATTTGAAACTCACACAGATTGAAGTTCACTCTTCCACTACCTCTCAACGCAATCCCCGTGGAGATCGATACATTTTTTCCAGCGCAACAGCAGCGAATTGATACCCACTCGAAAGAAATCAACGTCAAGATTATCAAACCAATTCCTCAATTCACTGATGAGGTCATCTTCTGTCTCGAAAGCCATGCCTCCTAAATGGCGCTACGGTTGGGAAATTCTTCCTCATTCTGCCCACAGTCCAGACCTGGCACCCTCTGACTTTCATTTGTTTGGACCCTTGAAGCGCCATTTAGGAGGCATGGCTTTCGAGACAGAAGATGACCTCATCAGTGAATTGAGGAATTGGTTTGATAATCTTGACGTTGATTTCTTTCGAGTGGGTATCAATTCGCTGCTGTCGCGCTGGCAAAAATGTATCGATCTCCACGGGGATTACGTTGAGAAGTAGTGGAAGAATGAACTTCAATCTGCGTGAGTTTCAAATTTATCTGATCAAAACTCTTTGAGTTATGCCCCTTTTCCTGTTTCTTTTCGAACATCCCTCGTATCTATCTATCTATCTATCTATCTATCTATCTATCTATCTATCTATCTATCTATCTATCTATCTATCTATCTATCTTTCTATCTATCTATTTAATTGCCTGGCTATCTGCCGAATAATTATTTATTCATCCACTTAATCCTAAGAATCTGCACGCCAATCTGCCCTTTTTTGTATTGCTTGCATTAGGCTATATCACTACAATCATGCTGTATCTAACACCCCATACACTGACCAGGTATCCAATCCAGCGGGCACAGAGCTGGAGGTTGTTATGATGGACTGGCTGGGAAAGATGCTCCAGTTGCCCAAAGAATTTCTCTTCTCTGAGAGTGACAAAGGAGGAGGAATCATACAGGTGACAAAAAGATTTGGTTTTAGTGTAGAGCCAGTCCACAATAAGGTGATCTCAGGCTTGTAGGCCTTCCGCCAGGCCAGGGCGCCGGTGGCGGGGCGATAAAAATGTCCCTGCAGATCTCAGGGCAGACTTGCTAACCACTGTGCCACCGAAGCCCCATAAAGGTGACAACGCAAATGATAGTGTAAATATCATTGTTATGAATGGCTTAGTGCCATTTAGTTATAGATGTAGTTGAGCACTGCCTATGGCGATGAGACTATTTTAGACTAAAACCACTCCAAGTCTTGTTGAAAATTGAAGGAAAAGTTTATTAATTTGAACCAGGAACAATTTCAGAGCAGCAATTTCATTTGTACAATTATTTAGATCGTAGAGGTGACAAGATAGATGATAGTAGTAAATATCATTCTCATGAATGGCTTAGTGCTGTTTAGATATGGATCTAGTTGAGCACTGCCTCAGACAGTGAGGTTATTTTAAGTAAACTAAAGAACAGAAATCACTCCAAGTCTTGCCGAAAATTGAACAAACATTTTTTTAATGTGAATCAGGAAAAAATTCAGAACAGTAATTTAATTTCTACAGTTATTCAGATCTAGAGTTGACAAGACAGATGATTGTCCTAATTATCATTGTCAGGAATGGCTTAGTACTTTTTAGATATAGATCTAGTTGAGCTCTCTCTAAGACAGTGAGGTTATTTTAAACAGACTAAAGAACTCCAAGTCTTGCCGAAAATTGAACGGAAAGTCTATAAATTTGAAAAGGGAACAGTTTCAGAGGAGTAACTTAATTTCTACAATAATTTAGATCTACAAACGCTTTAACATTGGTAGTTTATCTCTCAACAGCCTTTGCAAGCTCTCTACAAGGATTCTTATATTATTATATACCCACGGGATCGAGAAAAAACTGGTTATGCAATGCACACGCTTTTCTGCCCAATGATAAACAAACAACACTTTCTAGAAAAGGGTAGAAATAACCATATTATTATCTAATAGAGATTAGCTAAAAAATATTGACCAATGAAATACTCACATTTGTTTTCACCCCTCCCCCATTTTTGCATATAAAAATGGCAAGCCTGCTATGTCACGATGATGTGAACTAGCAACTTCCTGTAATTTATGTTCTCATATTTTCGAGAACCTTCTAGAAATCTCTAAATCTTAAAAGGTAATTAAAGATGAAGCAATAATAGTACTCTTAAACGAAAAATTGGTCTTACTTAGGCCTACTCAAAATCTGACCGAATGTTACGAGTAGACAAGGCCAAATCACAATTACAGCCGTTCTGAGTCTAGATCCGCTGCCCTCGTATTGTGGTCTTGATATATTGGTGGTCCAGCAGTTATTACAAAGTCACCTCTCTTGTGTTTCCGCGACCAGAGTTCTTCCAGCGAGTCCGGTCTAATGGCTTTGTTGTGTGCTCGAACTCAGATAATAGCCAAACTAAGGGAGGACAACTCGGAGTTGACTAAAGGGCAGATCATCGATAAATTAGTAGCCTACTGTTCTGAAGAGGTGAGTAGGCTTGGTTATTGCATATAGCCAGTCCACAACAAGGTGATCTCAGGCTTTCGGGCCCACCGTCAGGCCACAGGGCGCCGGTGGCGGGGCTCCAAGAGGTGAGTAGAGAGTATCATGCTTCAGTAGTTTTGTAAGGTGCAAATGCAATGACTGTAGCCATTAATTTTTATATTACATTCGTCTTTATCTGGTACCATAGTCAAGGCAGTGGAGGCGCTGGTGGCACAGTGAATCGCTGGTTCGGGCCCCACCACTGACAACCTGGCCTGACGGAGGGCAAGAGGGCAGGAAATCCTCAGATCACCCTGTTCTGGACTGGCTAAACACAAGGAAAAAAAAAACAACAAGCAACCGAAACAACCTTAAAAAAAGGTAATGAGTGAGATATTTGTGGCAATGATTATTATAAAAAGATGATCTCAAGAGCTTATAAGTACATCTATTACCCAGATTGTTTATAGTAAAAAATAAGCTCAAGTTAAGTTTTAAAAAAGAAGTCAGCTTATTTTCCTAACCTTTATTTTATTATTTTTTTTTTTTCAGATGAGTCGGTTAGTAATTAAAGAGTTCTTTTCCAAAACTTGATAACTGCAATTTTGTGACTTTGGAGTTTCGACGCTTCTAACAAGTTAAATTAGCAATGCTAACGAAAATGTGTTTTAGTATGCAAAAACCTCACATGCATCAATATGGAAATTCGGAATCAGTTTTATGTTCTAGGGGATGGAATTTATGAATTCAAAACATGCCTGTTTTCACTAAAAACTGTGATAGTAAGTTTTGGGAAAAAAACTCCTCAATGTTGCTTTTCAGTCAGTTCAAATCAAAGTTTCACATTGAAATCATATCATGAATAACATTAAATAACGATACAAGGTGAACAAGCCTGGTGTTGCATCTTGGTGCCTTGTCCCAACAAATCAAGCTCACAGACATTCTCAGACAACTCCTTAATTTTCATAGCCAACGTATTTTCTTTGAGTTTGCTCCCTTGGTAGACTGTTTGATTTCTTTTATTTTTGTGAGCCCTAGATTCAGACAAGACATGCTTTCAACAGGAAGTACGATATTTATTTATATGTCGTGAGCGCAAGGTATGCAAAAACGACATGATAAAACGTTATTCTATCTTAATATTTTTTTAAAATATTTGTGCGTATGTACAGATTAAAGTCCCAGCCTTAGTAACGGCCAGACTTTCAGGTAAAGATGTTGTCGAAAAAAAAAATAAACCTCTAATTTAAAGCAGTGTTCATATGTTTCTAAATAAAAGACATATAATTAAAAGAATTTTTGTTACTATTTGCACAGCATATGTCATAAAAATAGAATTGTATTTTAAAAAAATGTATTGTTAATATATATGAATAAGTAAGAAGCAAATAATATTTGTAAGAAATGTTATTGGTCATTTACACTGCAAAAAGCCTTTACAATCGTTTATCAAAATTATGATGCCAATTAAGTGCTGAAACTCTCAAAGCAAGAGCACAGAGAGAACATTTATTTTACGCCATTAACAAGAAATAGATCAAGTTTTAAAACTTTAAGAGCAATTTATTGTTACTACGTGGAATGCATCTTATTACTATCTAAAAAGCATAAGAAATTTGTCATTAATCCAAAATTCTCATATCACAAGAGTGAGTTCTCGTTTCCAATTCATTCTGTGAAGTATATTCCACGTCGTGTGTTCCCAGAATCTCCCATTTTTTTCAGGCTCACAGCTGTATAGAGAGGTCAGCTCTGATTGGTCTAGTCACCATTCGCATCCTCCAAACAGATGAGAACGGGTCTATAAGCGGAGCAACGCTAGAGGCAGCCGTCAAGGAAGACATTGCGAAAGGTCTCATTCCATTTTATGTGAGTCTGAAAATTATTTTCTTTTTTTTTTTTTCTCTTGCTAAAATATTTCTGTTCACTCAATACTGTTTGAATGGTTTAACCTTAACGATTTGGAAAAGAACAATGTGACCATTCTGATGTTGCTCTTATACCCTTTTTTTTGTTCGTTTTTCATTTAAACCTTATGTCATATGATTAACGTCTTGCATTCTCATTTCGCAAGAGAAAGGATATATATATATATATATATATATATATATATCCTTTCTTGCGACATTCTATCACTTCGGGCAGGATTAACTATTCAGTTATCTCGCGATATTATAACCCTTTGTAATAACTAAACCATTACCGTAAACTGCAGTAATCCTTCACTATAAACTATGGAGTAAAAACATTTGGCACAAACATGATGAAGAACATTCTACTCTATATATTCCTAGTATACTACACTATGCCATTGCAGAGCAAAAACTAATGAATTGTCATGTAAAGCTTTGTCTTCGTCCCAGATGGGAGCCTGTGTTGGTACAACTACACGATGTACGTTTGATAACCTCAAAGAGATAGGTCCTCTGTGTAAGTAGCTCAGGGGATAATAGTGGCAATAAGAACATTTCACTTTGGCTTTTTATAGTTTATAAGTAGCTCAGGGGATAATAGTTAAGAACATTTCACTTTGGCTTTTTATAGTTTATAAGTAGCTCAGGGGATAATAGTGGCAATAAGAACATTTCACTTTGGCTTTTTATAGTTTATAAGTAGCTCAGGGGATAATAGTGGCGATAAGAATATTTCTCTTTGGATTTTTGTAGTTTGGTAACATATTAGAAGACTTAACAGAAGGACATAATGAGATCAAACATTTACTTCTTTTTAAGGAACCACTATGATTTTTTTCCCGCGGTAAAAATTCCAATTATTATTGATGTAGTAGTAGGGATTTTTTTTTTTGTTTGTTTGCTTTCTTGTAACCTTTTGCCCTTTTTAAGTTGAGCATTACAGACAAAAGTTTAAAGAATATGGCGTCAAAGTATTGTGCATGCAGGTTTTAACACCAGTGTCATTACAATGCATATTATCTAAATGTGCATGTATGTAGCCTGAATAATATATTTAAATGTCTATAATTATCATAGAAAAAAATAATATTAATGATTTACCTTATATTAAATTCTTATAACCTCATAATAAGTAAAAAAAAAGAAAAAAATATATATAATATATATATATGTGTATATATATATGTGTGTGTATATATATATATATATATATATATATATATATATATATATATAGCCCGTGTTTTCGATTACTTTAACCATTCCTCTAACTAAATATTTCAAACACTCGTTCCTTCATTCTTCTTTTGAATTTGGAAAGCGTTTACAAGTTTCATCTTGTAGTCTGATATGCGTCTGTATGTGTATTTATTGCGCCTGTCCAGCCTATACTTATAATATTCACGCTCCAAAACCTCATACTTAATAAAAATAAATATATTTTTGACTGCTATTCCTCCAATTTATTTTCTTTCAACTTATGTGGAGCTTTATTGTTCTATCGAATTTCGAAACTGTTGAAAAAATTGCATAATAAAACCTTGCTTGCGTGTGTTTATATGAATTTATTGGACCTGGCCATGCGATTGATATAATATGTGTATCATTTGTGCAGGTGTCACTTACAACATTTGGTTGCACGTAGACGCTGCCTATGCCGGAAGTGCTTGCATCTGCCCAGAGTTCCGGTATCTTCTAGACGGTGTAGAGGTCAGTACAGTGACACTAACAGTGATTACGGCGGCGGACGAAGGGGAGGGGAGGAGAAGGAGGAGGAGGAGGAAAAGGAGGAGGGGGAGGAGGAAGAGGAGATGGAGGAGGAGAAGAAAAAGAGGAGGAGGAATTTTTCATGACAATATTTCCTATTTTCACATGAGTTCCTTATTAGTTCAAAAAGGGTTTGAGTGCTTATTACCTTGTCAATGCGCATAATTCTCTCTATTTTTACATCCCTCCTGTATCACTCTCTCCTAGCGCATGTCACAACTCTTTTTTGGATTTGTATTTCCTCTTTTCATTCCTCAATCTTTATTTAATCTGTTCCTTCTTATCTGTCTTTAAAGCTGTCTATGTATAACATCCCCCCCCCCTCTCTCTCTCTCTCTATCTCTCTCTCTATCTCTTTCTATCCCTCTCTCTCTCTTTCTCTCTCTCTCTCTCTCTCTCTCTCTCTCTCTCTTTTAGCTTTCTCCACCTTAAAATCCTCGTCTTTCATTTATATTTCTTTAACTATTATTCACCCCCTTTCTTTCCATTTACACCATTTCCACTTATCTATCTATCTATCTATCTATCTATCTATCTATCTATCTATCTATCTATCTATCTATCTATCAATCAATCTATCTCTCTATATTCATCTATCTATCTATCTATCTACCTCCTACCCTCCTACCTAGCTATCCATCTTTCTATCTATCTATCTATCTATCTTTCTATCTT
>BLXT01004718.1:42528-55796 GCA_019648995.1 Plakobranchus ocellatus
CCCCCCCCCCCCCCCTCCCTCTTTTTTTTTTCTCTGAATCAAAGTGTTGCGGTTCCATTCATCCTTTCGTAGAACTAGTAAGGGTTTTACGGCAACTAGTCATATATTTAGAGCGCTTTAGAGGCAAGCAGGCATCTTGTATCTTTTTTTTTCCCCTAGCGAACCTTGTGTATCAGCGCAAGCCTAAGAACGTTCGTTGTGGTTATCTAGTTGATTTGAAGATTTGTTAGCCTGCCAGTGCCAGTGGTATTTCACTACTATTGCACGCAGTTATTGTTAGCTTTGTGATCTACTGGCGTACAGTGTATAGAAGAATCTGTAGCGCAGATCCACTGGAGTAATTTCTCATTTGAGCTAGCCTTTGTTTGAGCAGTTAAGTTGTTGTGCATATCGCCATTGCACAATAAGAGGATCTCAGGCTCTAAATCCCTCAGGCCTTCGTCAGGTCAGGATGTCAGAGGCGGGCTCAAACGAGCAACAGAAAGGTTTATACAGATATCATGCTGACTGAAATCTTGACCACGAAGTGTCCTTTCGTCTTTGGAAATAGCCAGAAATGACATGGACCAAGATCAGCAGAATAACATGGATGCTTCAAGACTGGCCTCTCATATTCGTCCAGCAGCTCGGTGACTATTCTGGCAGTGTGCGCTGACGCGGTGTCGTGATGGAAGATGATTCCAGATTGCAAGAGCCCTGGTCTCTCTTTTTGCTTATTGGTGGTCTCAATTTGTCTTGTATGACCAATTCGAAATACTGACCATCTGGCCATCGCAAAATAATTAGGATATGTCAAAAAAAGACAATGTGCATGACCTTCAGAGACCGCTATTTTATCTGGCCGTGTTTTATTCTGTCTCTCCACTCGGCAGACTTGCCTTTTTGTCCCCTGATCCTATGAGTAAATCCACGTTTCATCTCCAGTGACAATTCGATCAGTTTTGCTCTCTCTGGAATCTTTGAACGAATTGTCTTGAGAATCTGACCGTGCAATCTTTTTAATCTGGTATCGTCAGGTGAGGAACTTAATTGGAAAACATTTTCTTTTTATCAAGTTCGTCCCTTTGAACTGAAGTCTTGGTTATCAGCACATCTTCAGCTTAAGATTGCTGAACAGGAACGACCCCAGCATCCCACAAGCTGTGAGGAGCCTCTCAGACCGGCTATTGTCACTCATGTCAAGCGTCCTTCTGAAATGGTTCTCATACACTGTTTGTTTGAATGGAAAGTACATGGTCTCTAAGAGCCGTTATTACGTCGTTTTGTATTTCAGTAGCTGACTGACCAAAAGAATTGAAAATTTTACCACAATACGAATGTCGTATCTTGTGGTGAACGATTCCTTGATTTCCTGAGTAATCATATTGTTGGCCATTGTGCTTGAACGGACGATAGAAAAAAAGAAGCGCATTTCATAAGCGTTGATCACTCGTGCTCAATTTTTTTTTCATAGAGTTTGTAACAAAAAAACTAGACTTAGGTTTTGTTATTGAACGCACGCCAACTCGAGAGTTCTAGAAAGGACCAGTTAAGGGGAGTTAATTTATGCAAAGCGAAAGAGAATTCATTACGAAAATGAACGTGACTCATGTTCTATTATTAGCCCAGGGGTTTTTCCTAATGTCTTTCCGAAGACTGCTTTTATGCTATTTTAGGATAATGATGTAATATTCTAGATCTATACTTTCGAACATTCTACGCTTGCATTTAGGGATAGATTTCCAGAAATTTGTAGAGTTTTCTTTTGAAAAAGGTATAAATACCGGGAGAAGATTGGTGAAGACTGAGACTGAGACACAGAGATATACCAGTATAACACAGAGATCACACAGAGAAGACACAGAGTAGGCAGAAAGTTTATAGAGAGAGTACTCAGAGTTTTTAGAGATCACAGAGATTATAGAGATTGCAGTAAGATCATTCTATAGCGATTACGCAGTTTTTTAGAGCTAGATCTAGTTTTCTTATCGACGGCCTATGTGAATATTGTTTGATTTGATTTCCTGCTGTTGAGTTAAATAAAATCAGTTTTTTAGTACTTCACACAATCTCCAGAGTTCCGTTATTTTCCAGCTAGGTCTATATAGATCTAAAGAACTCAACGTCCTACATCAGAGGTATTATCAACCTTTTATTTCTGGTGTATCGCGACAGAGTTTTTCAACAATTCAATATATCTAGAGGTTTGCGAAGTCTTCTTGTTCTAGTCCATTTAATGCATGAGTTATACAGAAGGGAATCTTTCTTTGGGATGCACTTCGCACAATTTTTAGTCTCGGAACAAAACTAAAAAAAAAAGCATGAAAATAAAATAATTATGTAATACATAAATTAATGTGAAATGGAGCAGAAAACAACTTGTTTCATCGTCTACGGCAGCCTGAAGCAGCTTCACCGATCAAGAGGAAACTTGAAGAAGAAAAAAAAGCGACAGCTCTGGTGCCTTTTTTTTGTTTTTGTTCTTTTATTTTTTAAAAGATCATTATTTTATTATGAAGCCTTGGTCGAAATTATTTTTGCGGCACAGATTATAATTGATTGGGTGAATTTTTGTAATATGTCATGAGTCGATGATACATTGTGCTCATTGCAAAATTAGATTTGAGATCGTTATGTGAAAGAAAAATTAAATACCCATCTTATCCAGAGCCCTTGTGACCTAGACCTACTCAAAACTAAAAAATCAGAAGGCGACGCATGCACATTTTAAAACTATTCTTTCTTTTGTCTCTTTAATCAGCCTTTTCATGTTTTGACTGTTAGGTGTGCCACTAGTTGGTGCAACAACCATGCCCTGATGCCATAAGTGCCATCAGGACCTCAGGCTATGTGAATCCGTCCACCGCCCAGGGGCTGACTTCATTCTTACTAGGTAGCATGTGTCATTCGGTTTAGGCAGCTACATAAGCACTTGTGCTAGTCAACAATCAGACGCTGTGAACTTTCTGTCGCATAGAAATGATCTATCCAAGCAATATTTTCATTCAGGCGCATAAATTAACTTCGCATTATGTGAAAGAGCTTCCCCCCCTGTTCTGAAGACATACATAGCCTTTCAGTCAGATTCTGAAATTATTATAGTGCAAGTTAACGCAATATTTTTTGTCATTAAATTAAAGTAAAATAACACATTTAACAGCTCAATTTTACAAAAGTATGAAATCATGAATATTGGTATGACATGACCTATTAATATTATGGATAGCCTGCCTCTCAAACAGGTGCCCCCCACTTCTTACCTTACATAGAAAATAAATGTTCATGCTATTGCTCTAAAGACTACTTTTGCATAGTTTTGACTTTTTTTTTCTCCACTCAGAACTTGCAGAATATCCTTTACACATAATAACAAACAAATTTTGGGCTCTTCATATGCAACGTGGTTTGGTTTTTGTGCATTGCCAGTCCGGAACAAGGTAATCTCAGGCTTTCACTTAGAGGCCCATCTGTCGCCGGGTGGCGGGACTTGGAGGGTCCCTGCAGATCTCAGGGGGGGGATTTGCTGACCACTGTGCCACCATTGCCCCCTATGCAGTGTGTCCGAGTGGAGAGTTTGGATGTTGACCCAGGCATAAACCGTTAAAATTAACCTACTGTTTAGTTTCTTTTCAGATGACATAAAAATACTCTAGGTGTAAGTTTAAATGAATTCACACTAATTGAGAGCTTTCTTACATGGATTAAGACGGTACATGTACGTATCAGTTTTGCCATTCCTGTGATACCCAAATTAACCACAAAAATGTGTTTGCCATAAATGAACAATAAAGATTTTTTACATGACAGGAACTTGAAAATTGTTTAAAATATCATAAATCTGACACTTCACAGAGTCACAGGTGATAATCAATACATCATGATACAATACACACCTACACAGACACTGAGACAGAAGATATTCCACTCTTGAGGGTAAAAATCAAAGATGTTTAATTAAGCCATATAAATAATTCAAAAACAAATTTTGAATCCTTCTAACATATCTCCAAACTACCAGAAATAATTTACAATATGTACTCTTAAATTAGGAATGCATTAAAGAACCAGGTATGTACAAAAGTGTATGGTGTATTTTGCAAATTGTATGATAAATTCTATATTAAAAATATGTACAATGGGAACTTAAAGTTCTTAAAATGAATAAAAATACAACAATGTAAAGTTTTAAATGGAATGTACATTGAAGGAAGGAAAACACAACCTTGCAATTCTAACCTTTATAGCAATGGCATACACCAGGCTTTTATCAAAAATAGGTCATTTGTTTCCAAACTGATCCAATTGAGTCAAAAGCCACATTTTGAATATTTGGCACCAGTGATAATTTTAACCTGGCACTCCATTTTGTGAGCTTTGTAATGGTAAAAACCAGATAGAAAAGAACTGATTTTTGGGACACATGAAAAGCACACGCGTCCTTATGAGCCAGAAGTCATTAAAGTGCATGGACTGAACATTCAAAACCATTTATCTATTCTGTCAATCTGATCTAGGCATAAAATCTAGATAGAGATAAGCTGACTCTCGTTATTTTGAAGTCATCGGGATAACAACAAATCTTCAAATTATCCATATTGGCCAGCAAAAAGAGAGGGATAAATGAGTCCCCAATACTATTTTTGCTGTACAAAAGGAGAAATTATGAAGGACGATGGTTAGTTTTAATAAAAGTAAGCAGTCTACTGCGATCACAATCAACATGACTAAGCCGTCACAACATAAGCATTGTTGACAATCTACACTTACTAAAGCTTGTCCTCAGCATATAACACTGTACAAGTGAACTTTCTCCCTCCCTACTAAAAATAACTTTACTTGTCTTAACGCACAACTGAGAAACCCACACTAGACATGGCAGTTCTATGGAGCCTTCAGTAGACTTCAACTCTCAGATCGATTTCGTTGGACAAGAAATGTAGCTATAAGATAACTTCAATGAAGAAAAAAAAAAAAAGACAGCAAGGTCCACTGCGGTCTCTGTAAACAAATGGCAATCAGAAGTGCCACGTTACACACTTTTCACACTCATGCCTGCGTCAACATTTTGTGCTTTCACTTTAGAAGTAATTCAAACAACACTTTGACTCATACTGGTTTAAGAGCATATGAACATCAGGGCAAACATGATATGATATCTATTTACGTTAAAATGCAATATCATCATCCACATTGCATAGTTGCCCAGGTCATTTTTTTCATGTTTTGAAACCATCGGAGTAAAAAGTACATAATTTTTTTCTTTTAATAAGAAGTTTTGACTTGGGCAAATGTTGATTTTGTTTCAAAACAAAGAGCTCACCAATGGAACAAACTGATCTTTGCAATGGGCGCCAAAAGCTCTCAATGTTTCAGTAGGTAAAAAATTTTGGTACCTTCAAAAAGATTTGAGCATTCATGGAATGAGCATGGCAGCATGCAGACGTTTTGAAAAGACAAATAGTTACATTAAAACAACTTATTAAATTATTACACCAACTGATATGCAATGTTTCAAATGCTCTCTCTCTCTCTCTATCACTCCCTGTGTGATAACCAATAGTTTTGGATGCTTTCTTGTTTTTTGACACAAACAATGTTATCAAAACATTTTGTCACATTCATTTCACAAGAAAAAAAAAACAAACAAATTTTTTTCAGATTTAAAATCTGCTGCCTTGAGAATTCAGAAGAAGATTCAGCCCCTCTTATTTCATTTCAGTGAACTGAATAGAATTATTTCTGTGAACTAGAGAACACTTTGGTTTCCAGTACATGGATATGAAATGTGCTCAAAATGTTGGCTTGGAATCTTGGTTGCACAAGCATCATATCCTTGGGAAAGGCACTGAACACAAACTTCCTGAGTCCATACATTTGTAAAATACTTACTTGACACAAAAGGCATTATATTGTGAATAAAGCACCTAACATGGCGAAAGAGAAATTTCTTCAAGACTTACACAGAATAATCTGACCTCTATTTCTTTGTTTCTCATCAGTGCAAAGTAACATAATTTTTTTTTTTTTTTTAAATTAATAACAAAAAAAAAAACAAAAAAAACGTAAGTATAAAATGCACGGGCATTGTAGCCATTTGGATTTCAACATGTACAAATAATCTCATTTATGACAGCTGCAGGTGATTAAGCCTGCTCACAACTTTTGTGAACACAGACTTTGAATTACTATCTCATTTTTGCATAGCCAACTGACACTTTTGGTCAAAGCAAGGCGTAACTCACTACAAAAAGCATAGTTTGTGCCACAAGGGAGTACATTACATTTTAGAGTGAAGTGCAGTGGTCCTAATACCACATCCCTTCATCACACATGGTAACAAATGCAAATATTCATTAAAAGAAAAAAAAAAAAAACACCAAGAAAACGCACTCTTCCATTTCAATATCTTGCAAATTCTCCCCTGGCGTATATTTTAGCTCGTGCATTGCGATCCCTGTATGACTTGAGCCTGAGAAAATCCACAGTGTGGCACATGCTGGCTATGAAGGAGAGGACGGGAACAACAGCAGCGACTCCCCAGGAGTAGGACAAATGGTTTGATTCTGGCTGCGGCATCCAATACCTGTCCCGTGATGCCATGATGCCAAACACAAATATAGCTATAGCAACTGTGAAGCCTGGTGAGAAAATTGGGAGGAAAAAAATTTTAAAACTTAATAATAAGGAAAAGGAAATGAACACATTTTTTTAAAAGTAGAAAACAAATATATTGGTTGGGTGAGTATTCTGGTTTATAGAGGAATGAGCAAAACTTTTCATCTTGCTCAGTGTTTATAATTTCCCAAGTTGCAATAGTTTCATTGCTATAAGGCACTGTAAGCCAACTAACACCTTCAATAGGGGAAGGTAATCATCAGCTCTAGTAGCTCTGCTTGTCCTTGATCTGATATCTTTCAACTGAAAGCTGCTGGATTTTTAAATGAAAAGATCGACAAAGGTCAGTAGGAAAGATATTACTTCTGAACTTAGCCCTTTCCCACATCATGACACCATGCTTTTAAGTTACGCCAGATATTTTTTTTTCATACTTCACAAGAAATATTTCTATTGTTAGAGCAAAGGGGACTAAGAGGGGCTGGCTAATGGGCATCCATTGCCAATAGCATGGATTTCATCTTATAGTGGGATGAATATATCATGAAAGTGGAAGTTCAGGACTTTACTAGTTTTGCTATTAACGTCATCACGATTTTTTATTTTTTTAACACTGAAAGCTTCTTTAAAAATATGCCTCATGCTTAAAGTCATCTCCAACATTTCTCTTTGTTACCTTCTTCCAAACCTGAACAGAATGAGACTTGAAGGTTCTTCAAAGTAAGTGACATAACCAAAACAACCTGAATTGGTTTTCCACATTTAATTTTCCTATTTCTACCCAGAGAGCTGATATGTCTCTATAGCACTTTGAACGAGTCATATTTTACCTTAAATAAATTTTAAAACATAGATAAATCCACAGATAAAACACTGAAACCTTTTTTGTTGTGAAATTGGGATAGATATTCAGTGATTCTGTGTGTGTGTGTGTGTGTCTTACGACATCTTCTCAACAACATACAGTGGAGTCAGGATAAAGTCAACACCTCCACACTGAATAATTCATTGACTTTAAGAAAGAGTTGGTATTAACCATACAAAAAAATTTGCAGAAAAAAACATAATTAATAGGACTGTAAAAAGGACATTGAATTTAAGCAAGGATCTCCCCTCAGAGTAATAATTTTACATAAACTTTGTTGTTTATATTAGGAAGGAAAAATGCATTTCGCATGAGTTCTCCTGAAAACAACTGTCTCATTAGGACTGGACCCAGGACAATCAGACCTATATATCTCTCAGCATTAATTGACAGATACATGAGGAACATAATCAATACTTACCGTTAATGAGGTTGAGCAGACTTGATACCGCCATCAGAAAGTATTCCAGATGGGGGCTACACACTCTCACATAGTACAGAACATTGAAGATGATAGCCAGAGGCTGCAGGATGAGGCCCAGTGTGGCAAAAAAGATGACGGCGATAAACCAATCTGGTAACAAATACCATAAAATATATATTTACATGAATGTTTATGATACTTTTGAACAAGTAAATCTTTCAAAAAAAAAAAAAAAAAAAAAAGAAAAAAAGGGCCCAGTGGACAAAAACTTAACCTTGAAAGCTAAGTCTCTGGCAAATAAAATAGATAGGCCTAGCATTCTGTTATTAAAAAAAAATGTTTTAATCAAATCAGGTATTTCCCCATTAGACCCTTCCATGTACTATGTAGTATAAAATGTGAAAAAAAAATGCCCTTGACTTACAATTCAGATATATAAAGAAATAAAGTTAATTCTCTACTTTTTAAGAAGTATGGACATCTAACCTAAGGAGCATTGCTCTTGCAATTCCCTCTCCATGCTCTGTAATATAGGTCTTTTATTTGCTTTCAAGTTAATGTTTCAGGTTTGGGGTAAAACCTCAGCATGAGAGGGTCAGTTTAGTATTTTGCCAGAGCCCTGGGACAATTTGACTGTCTCTTTTCCCATGTGACAATAGCCAGTTTGCCCAGGTAAGTCAACATGTTTGCTTAGAAAATGTTTTGATAGGGTATGAATCAACATTAAAAATGCATTTGCAAATCAAACTATGATTGATTTTCAAGGAGATATTCTCTGAAAATTTTGTAAATTTCAAAGCCTTATTAATTGCTTTTGGTTTTAGTATTGCTCTTCCATTTTTGAAACAGTGTTTTAGGTACGAAAGAAACCTACCACATATTACCCTAAAGGACGAAATCATCACCCTAAGGACAGAGATCGTCTCTGTTCACCTTATATCCTTCTAAGCTCATAGTGCAACCCAAGAGCCTTCCCAAACACTGTGAGTTTAGGCAGTAACTATTGTATTATACATTATAACAGAGGCTGTTTTCAGGGTTGGAAATGGTCAAGCATTAAAAAGACTGACATTACATAGACAGCTACAACTCTCTTTTTTTAAAAATTACACATAAAAATGATAATTTATAACAAAAAAGAGTGGAAGTCGCCTTCTCATGAGCGGATGACAAGGTCGTGATGAGCAGAAACCCACCTTTAGGCAGATGATTTCCCAGCCCTGTGTTTTGTCTATATCCTGAAGGAAAAAAAATGCCCCTTTTCATTTTACCACTATTGTACATTCACATGGACCATTTCAAAAAAACAACAAAAAAAAATCTATAAACTGACCTTTAAAGATCCATTTAGAGCGAACAGTGCGTAGGTCCCTCTCAAACATGTAGTAGCATCTGTTGAAGCGTTTGCCCAGAGTGTCAGTGATCCAGCCCGGTGCTGGAATACCCTCCTTTCTGAAGCAGATGTTCCACAACCCAATATTGGGCACTCCTGTGTCGCGGGACTTCTCAGACTCCTGCCAGTATGGGAACGCATGCGCAAAGATGAGACAGCCGATGGACAGACTAATGACAACAGTGCCTGCTATGGTCCAGCCTGTTACTCGAGAGGTGCCTCCCATGGTAAATTATCTGGCTATCATCTTGAGAGTAAAAGGATGAAAACAAAAACTTGTAACATTTAAACATTTGAGTATTTGCCAAAAGGTTAACCCACTACATGTAATTGTTTCATTGTTACATTGTGTCATGAATTGAAAAAACATCCATACAAAATAAAAAAAAGGGCAAATGAGAACTATTACCAGAAAAGTATAGTTCATGAAAATTTGCCTACTAGCCGTAGAGTCAATAGAAAAAAAAGCAAATGTGTGTGTGTTTTTTTTTACTTTATGGTAAGTGAACTTAGTTTAAAGGTTTTGATCATAGAATGATCAAAAGTTGTTTGGTTAATTTACACAACAAGGATATATCCAAAATTTAAAGATCTTGAAAAAAAAGCATCAATTTTTAGCCTTTTAGTATGCACTCTGGAACTAGGTTATTCTTTTATGCATTAATGAGGTTTTTTTTTGGATATATTGCACACAATCTTTCTATCAATACTATCAATGACCGCACTCCACCTTTAGCAACCACACAATTTCAATGTACAATGACTATGTTCAATGTATGATGGGGAAAGCCACATTTGGATGTGGATGGTAAGGATTACCAGAAAATGTGTCCCATTTCCGCATAATTTAATGATGTTTTACAAGATAAAAAGTTTGACAGCTGTCTAGCATCTGTAAAGTTTTTCTTATTTTTAGTCCATATTCTGAAGTTAAAGCCACATTTGAACTCAGAGCAGATTAAACTAAGGATGAAGAGGGAAAGTTTTGCAAATTTAAAAATCTATTCGCTAAACAATTTTCCGATAAGTCCTGAGTAGAAAATTATGTAGGGGCCGCCTATTTTGTGAAAAAAAAGAAAAATGTGGCTACTTAACTGTTTAAAGTCTTGATTTAAAATAATAAAATGCAAAATATTTAGATTAAAGTGGCTCTATTTTCATACTTATTTGGCTCACAACCTTTTTATTTCATTTGTGCTGATGGTAGGCAGGTATGAAAGTAAAAACTGACAAGAAAATGGGTAATCCTTACCATCTATGAAACCGATATAACTAACGAAATGAAACAAGTTGTAGATCTAGTTGATTCATCCGATTTAGAAATCAAATGAGATAATTAATATGAAAATGAAACACTATTTCTTGAGATCTCTCGTGTTTTACTTCTAGATCAGACCCTATCAACTAAAACTACTTCATTTTGTCAAATTTATCGGTTGGCCTAAACAAAACCCGCTGTAGTGTAACTCCCACTCCCAGGGACAGCAGATAGTAAGGATTACCAGAAAATGTGTCCCCTTTCTATATATGATTTAACGATGTCATATATCTAGCCTACATAAGAAGTTTGACAGCTAGATCTAGATCTATCTAGCATCTGAAAAGCTTGTCTTTTTGTTAGTCCATATTCTAAAGTTAAAAATTTAATTCAGATCTTGATTTGATTTAAATTTAACGTTACATCAAGAGGCGCTTTTTCGTTTGTTCCCAGCCCGACTTTTTATATAGACATCTAGGCCTAGATGCTAGCTATATTATTCGATCTGGCTCTATCTTCCTACTCCATCTATGAAATGAAGAGGTCGCAGGCAAAGTTGCAGTGAAAATGTTATTTTCACACAAAATCTACACAATTAGACACTTTTCGTTTGCTCCTATCGGATAATATAGCTAGAATTTAGACTAGGCCTAGATCTATATAACAAGTCGGGGTGGGAACAAACGAAAAAGCGCCCATCAAGACTATCTGGAACTATATTCTTGTCTAGATCTAAAGATAGAACCAGATCTAAATTTTTATTAGATTTAGATCTGGATCTAGATCTAGATCTAATTTAGATTTGTACTCTAATATTATTTGTAAGCACTTCCGGGTCTTGAAGTTGAAAAATCAAACGATCAACAAATATATAATATGACAAAACTTAAAGCTTATCTTACCTACTCCATCACCCTTATGATTTCAAAAAGACTTTTTGTATAATTTTTTTCTAAGACGCTGACACCAAAAGTACATGTCTTCAACAAGCCTAGATCTAGTGAGGATCAAGACGTAGCTGGGCTGGGTTACTACGACAATTTAGGTGAATTGAAGGCCAACAACTCGAATGAAAAAAATACGACGCTAGCCAGGAAATTTGCAACGTAAAGAGCCAAGTCTGTTTCAGTTAGTTACATTATATTAATTCTTACATTACATGTTACATTATATTATTCAATTTTATTTTTTTTCTTGGTTAAAATCAATTATTAAAATCAAACTGATAGAATATTGGTATTGATATTAATATACGTTTGGAAATGGAATACCTTTAAAATATATTCTTGATTATTATCTAGATCTAGGTTTAGACTTAGATCTAGTTGGCAGTACACTAATTTTATGTGTTAAAAAAAACCCAGTCATATCAACAGCATCATCGGTCTCAGGTGAATAATGAACCATTAACATCCAAAAAAAAAAAGAAAACGAATAAAAAATATGTAAGAACTATGGAGCTATTACATGAAGTACAATAATCTGTCTGATCATTTTCATGGTCGTTTAAATACTAAACATTATGTACTTACTTATTTGAAACAAATATGTGTCCTCGGTAGTATAGTGGTAAGTATCCCCGCCTGTCACGCGGGAGACCGGGGTTCGATTCCCCGCCGGGGAGAAACATTTTTATTTTGTCTTTGCCTTTAGGGGGGGGAGGGGGAAAGGGAGATGTTGTCGAGCTAGATGAGTCAGCCATTAACGTCTGTTTTCATGAAAAGGATCTATAAGTTCGCATCAAAAGTGGTTGGCCTATTTTCCTTGTCTGGAACAGACATTAACAATCATGTGTGTCCCTCAACACAAACCTGTCCCCAGTTCACGTTATAAACTTGTTCATGCTACCATGACTTTCAATAAGTTGCTTTTGTTTATTTCTTATCCGTTTGCCTTCAATTTTTCCAGTGATTGCTAAATATTCAAAACCGTATGTCGGCAAAATGTGACTTGGAAACTGTAGTTCCCTTCGTCTTATGTTTTTCATTGATTAGATCACCCAAGCCTTTTTCCCGTTCATGATATCCTCGTCATTTTTCCTATGAAATACATTTCTACCGCTTTCACTTTTTTCTCTGTTTCTTTGTTAATCATCAGCACCACTTCCTGATGAATCACATTTCTATTGCTTTAGTTTGCTCTTCTTTTCTTATTTATCAACTCTCACTTCCATATAAGAGGACTGGCCGTGCGTTATGTTTTCATCACCCTTACTTTGGTGTCCTTATGGTTCCTTTTCGTCGATATTGATTTCACTTTTTTGGAATGTATTTTTGTTCATGAACATTATTTTTCTTATTTCACTTATGCATCTACCATCTGATGTTATCAGGTACCCAAGTTATTTGAATTTCGTAACTGTTTGATTTTTGTTTCTGCTTTGCAAACAAGATTGCATTTGGGGTTTGGGCATGAGTATTTCTTTGAGATTACCATGCATTGCTTTTTTTTCCTTCTTTCTTTTTAAAGACAGACCCATTCCCTCGTTCTCTAAAAAAAACCCAGTTTTTTAAAGTTTATGAAGTTGCACACCAGATTCTGCTATCAAACCTATGGTCTGCTTACCTGACATCAGTAAGATTTTTTTTAGGTCTTTGTATTTGGCTTCTTGGTTTATTTTATTTTATTTTATTTTATTTTATTTATTTATTTATTTTTTCACCTTTCTTCTATCAAATCTAATATTTCTTTGCTTATCTATTTCCTGTTCTCTTTTGAATCCTTTTTTTTTTTT
>BLXT01004718.1:90517-108892 GCA_019648995.1 Plakobranchus ocellatus
CCGCCTGCAGGCCTACACAGTGATCTGTGTATGTATGCACCAAGCCCAACCATAGCCGACGGATACTGCCCCCTGCGCGAGCCAACGACAACAGACGCTTCAGGAGTTAAATAAAACACATCAGTAATGCCAGTTTTTGCGCACGTTCCGGTTCCAGCAAAGATTCTCGCCAAATTTGATCTGTCTGCTCCCAATTTTTTTTTTTTTTTTTTTACCTATTTGTAATGTCCAGGATAATATACCCTGGAAAAAGCCCCTGAAGCCTGCAGATGCATCCAGAACACAGAAGCTTAGCTCCTTTTTTTTAAACATCGGCTCCATTATGTGCTGCTGAAGGTAACAATCCGATTCGGTCAAGATTTTCAATTGACTCCTGCCTGTCCATTGTTTCAGGTCTATTTTACGAAATTTCAATCTCATTGTGTCTGGAAACGGCACCACCAAGGCCGCCATTGATGACGCTTCGAAGTGAAAGGTGCCGCTTCAAAATAAAACTGAAAGTTGCCGATTTCGTAAATTATTGAGGGAAAAACGATGACGTAGGTTTAGATTTAGAGTTTGCATTGAAGTAGTTTGGGGGGCAGAGAGGGGTTTGCTTGAGTAACAATTTGTACTTGCTCTCAGCCTTGTTGTTTCTGGGTCGCCATTGCTGTCGAATTGAGGGGGGGTGTAATATTAAATATAAGATTGTGTACTTGGGTAAGTTTTTGACCAACTTCAATGGCATTTCTTTGCGCTATCAATGTTGATAACTATCCGTTCGCCAGTATATATCAAGTTCTGCATGACTGCTTGGGTTGGATGACAGAGGACAGGGCTGTATGGGACAGCGAGATGCCAGCAACGGTTGCAAATTTTCTGCGGACTCTGTTGAGTGAGGAGTTGCTGGTTCCCTTCCTCGTTTGTAAGAAGACACTTCAGTTCATAAAGCCATCGACGATGAATTTGCAAAAGAAGGCCAAGGACTTTGTTCACGCCTTTAAAGAATGATGTGAATGACCTCACAAACACCATCAGCGGGCAGCGTATGGACATCGACGATGTCTTTCCGGCATGGTTTGCTGAGGCCCATCTTATGTCTCAATACATGGTGGAGGACGACATCCAAAGACTAAGATATGGCCTGAGTTAGCTGTTGTGGGAGGATCACCCTGCTGAGATTGAGACAACTGAGGGATACTTCAAAGTGTCGGTTGCCTTCCCCTTCCTTGACAACTTGCAGGAGCAGTTGACAGAGAGATTCAAAAACTCTGATCTGGCCAGAGATGGATATCTGTGGTCCCTTCCACCATCGTCTCTCAACACCCCCAGCGGTGTCAACTCTTCCGGAGGCATCAAGTGCTTGGCCACCTTGTGGGAGGCAGACCTGAACAACATCCACCTAGTGAATACTGAATACATCAGGTGTGTTGATAAATGAGTCCGAGAAAATGAGACGAACTCAGTCCCTCTGTTTCACTGACAGAAGCCATCAACAAGTGTGAAGTGGCCTTCCTCTAGAACTTGCACAAACTGCTACGCCTCATGTTGATCCTGCCCATCACAACAGGAGAATGTGAAAGGTCCATGAGCTGATTGAACACCCTCAACACGTATCTGCTGTCTAGTCTATGATGGGAGCAGAGCGGTTCAATTGCTTGACTTTGATGCAGGTACACCACCAGAACTACCCGTAATGTCATGGATGCCGTCAACACTTTTGCTAAGAGATTCAGAATAAAGATGGTACCGCTGCCCAAAACTGTCCTTAATGAGGAAAATGTGTGATTTGAATTAGAGGTCTGAGTTCATTGTTCATTATTTTTGGAGTTTTGAATTGCTTCTGGATTAAAAAAAAAAAAAGTTCCAAAATTACCTTCGATTTGTTCTCAATTTTGTTGATTATATACCAATTTAGTGCTAGGAGAAGCCATATTTTCACTTTCAAATTGCACAAATTCGCCAATTTCACCACTCACACACACACACACACACAAACAACGACGTTGCCTGCTGTACCCCCAGTTGGGGAGGACCCCCAAAACCCGCATGGAACTTTTCCCTTCCGAAGTTCTTGATCTGGTCCTGGTTTGCCATTGCTTAGTTCACGCCATTACTCTCGCCGTTTCTTATTAAGAAACAATATAGCTACCTTCAAACAATCCCCTCGATTTGAAATAGTCATGCAGTATGGTAAGAGTTGTTCTATTTCTCCATTGGCGGAAGCCTTCCTTGTTATCTCAAGTCCTTCATCGGATCTAGTTTCGCTCCTTAGCTGCACGACTCGTTGGAGGAAGATACGCAACATGTTTGCTGCTACTCTCCTAATTCCCCTGTCTCTCCGGCACAGAAGTTCATTCCGAAGTTCAGGAGCCGATCGTGCAGGATGTCCAGCGGCCATTTCCCGGACAACACATGCGGAACTGACCCGTCTCCTTCCTCAGACAGACGATACGCTATAGTGGAAACCCCATCTTATAGGCGTATCTCTATCGGGAAGACCAACCGTCACGCGCTTGGTCTTAGTGAAGCAGCGTGTTTTTGCCATTGCAAGAAATACTTGCACTGCTTTACTTTTATCCAGACATTTGGATTAATAATTTGCTTTGAAGCCTTCCTATAATTCGGGGAATCTTTCATCAGCAGGACTTTGAGAGCTGCTCCAGAGTTCCACAATCTCACGTCGCAAGATCGCCCAGACACCCGACAGGGTTGATGATTTGCTAATGTATCGTTGCCGATAATTCCCATTCGGCAATCCAACCTCTGGACCACAGTCTGCAGCCCCTCAGAGCCTCCGTAAGGAGTTCGCTAGCTCTTCGTACTCCGCCCAAAGCTTGCACGTACACCCAGCAGATCTAGCTACCATTTAGTGCTAGTTGAACACAGGGGAGCAATAATAAAAAAAATGTCTTGGCCCATAATGAGATTCAAACATTGGATTTCGTATGTGGTGGCCAATTGCCCTACCGGTTCAGCCATCTATCCATATAGGATAGTAATGAATATTAAAAGAATGTATTTGCTATGATTTCGTAGCAAAGCTGAATTCATAATCAATTAAAAAAAAAAAGATAAAATAAAAAAAGAAAGAAAGAAAGCACCAAGGATATATTCCAAGCAATAATACTGTGAAAGTAAGGTATTCATCCACAATTAAATAATAAAAAAACATCCGTAACCTTGAAACAAAATCGGAATCGCTATAATGACTACACGAGGCAGTGTGTCTTACACTTCAATCCGTATCAAAATTATATCATGACACCAAAAGCTGTGGCTGTTCCGCACGATGTGATTGAGAACATTAAAGTGCACTCATCATCGGCTTGTCAAGAGCGCATACATGCGTAACGTCCTGGATCTGTGCCATAACCGGACACGAGAATTTACCATGACAAAATAGCAAATTGCTCGTTGCACCAGTTATTACTCTTTTTGCTTCTCCTGAAATTGAATAGTGATGCTTGCCACTTCGAACTGTTGTCCGGCCAAGGCCATTTAGGATTTAGGTGTTATTTTATATTCATATAAACTCAAGCCAGATAGAAAAATTGAGCGAAAAGGAGGGGGGGGGGGGGGGGTTAAAATATCGATTACCCCGATTTTTTTTTCTCTTTTAGACAGGGGAAAATACACGTTATCAATTCCCCGAAAAAAAAAAAATCGAAAAAGCGCAAATTTTGTTATCGACCAAATCTTTTGTGAATATTGAGACGGATAGACTTCCTTAGGGAAAAATAAGTGCTCATCGCCTTTCGGGATCAGTGCAACTTTCGATATTGTTTTCTTTTTATGTTGCTGTTTGAATTGAATTCATCTTAATAAGAATTTCTGATTCTAAAAGGTCACTGGCTGATTTAAAATAAAAACTAAAGTTTTGAATGCAAGCTCAAGGCGCTCACCTAGTGCTTAATAGAATTCATCAGGAGGCATTAGGAGGAAGGCCTGCTACCTGGCGAGGTTATCTTAACCAAGGCCAGGCGTTAGTATAAGCATAAGGCGCATCAGATAGGGCTGAAGTGGGAGAAGCAGATCTGTTAGAGGACACACTGCAATGAGTTGAGAGCGTGTGTAATCCAGTGGGTGGCTTCGGGGTTGCCAAGTGCTTGTAACATCGCGGTGCCAAATCAGATCTAAAGAAGGGTCAAATGTGAGGTTCGTCGGGCCAAACTCGTAAAATACTCCGCAACTACCATTGAATTGCTCTAAGGGGATACATAAATGAATGATAACCTATATGTGATTGAGAATATTCTGATCTACTTCTCTTGAGTTAGAAAAGATGATCTTGACCTCTTTGCTAGTCTCTTGTGATTCATTGTATTTTTAATCATGGTTTACTAGCTTGAAGACAAGGGGTCAAGCACATTTTGACGGGGCAAAACGACCACCAGCGGGGCCAACTTTCGCCCAACGTTGGGCCAGATGGCTACTCTGGTTGCCTTCCCACATCGAAACCATCATCAGTATCGATATAGCCGGTACCTTAACAAACTACGGAAGGCTCCAGTCATACCATGGCCACGGAGACGGTCTTGCCATGTGATACTGTGCATCTATGAAGCACCGCTGGGTGTTCAGGCGATGAAACATCCCTAATTTTCATGATGCCTGCAAGGCCAGGGCGTATTTTAAAGTCCAGACATATGCAATGCTGTCCAAATTTTTTTTAGCAGGGATGAATCATAGAAACCTTCTGCCTAACAGGGCGCTTCACGACTCGCCTGTCGATCCTGCGTGTTGAAGAAGAAGAAGAAGAAGAAGAAGAAGAAGAAGAAGAAGAAGAAGAAGAAGAAGAAGAAGAAGAAGAAGAAGAAGAAGATGAAGAAGAAGAAGAATATTTTAAATACATTAGGGCTGCACTTTGGTCTGTCTATGCTTAAAATTACCTTTAAAGAATTGAAAGAGGCAGAAATACTTTTAGGCATATTTATGTATAATATGTTAATGATTATATAATATAAAAAACACACAAACGTTTGTGAGTATATCTGAGGAAAGATATAAGCAGCAAAGTAAATACATGTATCTCACTCATGTTTTGCTCAACGTGTGGGAATTATAGAGAAATGAGAGGATGAACAAAATTTGATTAATGATTCTGAATTACTATTGCATGTAAATTTTTATTCTATCCCAGTCACCCATTAAATTTTTTTGGAAAAAAATAATTAACGATTTGAGGCTTAAAAAAACAGTTCCCATGTATTATCTTCAGCTACTCCTTCGGAAGCACAAAGTGCCTTGAATAATTACGTCACTATGCGTATGAGATTGGGATGTTTTTTTTTTTGTTTTTAAAATTATGTTTTCGTTTCTTTTTTTATTTTGGGGAGTAGAGGGAGGGGCATTTTTTGGGGTGAGTAAGTTCACAATCATGACTATGTGACGATGAGTAAAGGGTCAGTACTTTTGTGTATGTGTGCGTGTGTTTTGATCCACCGTGAGCAGAAAACGATCAAAGACCATAGTGTGTATTCTATATAACGTTGCATAACTGTGCAGCTCTCTGATCTGATAACGCTATAATTGTGTTTTAGCGTAGATAGGCGAGATGTAATCAGAAGAAAAGAAAAGGCGACACAAATTATTAAAATATTAATATTATTATTACATCGAGAATGATCCATAGAACGAAGTTACTTCAACGAGTACGCACGCCCCACCTCGCGGCTGTAAGCTTATTTTACAAATTTGTTCGTTAGCAATGGTCTCAGATTCGATATCTGTCTCTTTCAGCGCCAACCCACCTCTAGATGTGCTTTTGTCCGCTGATATCCATGTTGGTGAGTATCCATCTAGACTTGAAGATTTAGGCTTACACCTTAGAAATTAGATATGTACAACAAATAATTTTCAACTGAAATGATTAAATCTAGACAGATAAAGTAGAACGAAATGAATTAGTTAACTACGAGTATAATATACACACAGATAGTATTACCGTAAGAAATAATCTCCATCCCCACCGCCCCATTCACATTAGTTTGAGAAATAAAAATGTGGGAGAAAAGAAATCACAGAAATCGAATACGGCGAAGTTCGTCGTTGTCCGTAATCGGTACTCTTCTCAAAGTTTAAAGTCTAGTGTATTTATCGACAATTATTTACTGTCAAAACAGTTATCCCTATTTCCTATTTGAGCCCCAGAGCAACAGTCGGTCAGAATGGACAACAGATGGAAAAAATCAAAGCATTGATCAGCGTATTATCGACGATAAAATCTTGTTTGTGATTCTTGGTAATATTTTTCGGCCATTCACAAAATGAGAACCTTGTTCGTGCTGTTTTAACCCACTTGATGTTAGCGATTTCATGACCCCTTGGCCCACATTGACCGGTATACATGGTAAATTAGAATTCTCAATAGAAGAAAATCCTTTCAACTTTCTAGTAGCGAGTTTTTCAAACTACTGTATTACTAAGCCTCTACAAATAGGGAATTGGTATTTAATTTCAAAGTTTTGTTTACGTTGAGTGGTTGTAAGGGGCTTTGTCGTTACTGAATCGCACAATCTGCGTTACCGGATCTTACAAACTAAGGGTTGACGTTAAACTAAGTTGTGTCGTTACCGCACCTTATAAACACTAAGGTTAACATGGAACAATTGACTGTTGGTGTAGATATTGCTCTGGATGTCACAATTTACTTTTGGTTACAGAGTTAAGGTTATTAACAGCTTTAATAAAATTGAACATTCCCTCTACTTCGAAAGAAAGAAGGGATAGGCTCTGGTCCGTTTTTGTCTGCAGTCTAGTGGCGCAGATCCTAGCCAACCCGCCTTCAGGTCAATTTTAAGCGACCTTCCTGTAATGGGTTCGATGCGTTGGCCTGGCGGAATGCCCGAAAGCCTGATATCAACTCCTTGGAACTGGCTATACACACAAAATAAACTACTCTGAGATCACATTATTGTATCCTATAAATGGGCAAACTGTAAATCGGAGAGTAATTCATCTTTATTTCACCAAGATCGCAACAAAGACTTGAAAGTGTCATTTTTCATTTCTCAAATCATAAAAATATCTGAACATTAGAACTTCTCGAAATATTATCATTTTTTTTTTCTCGGAAATAATCACTTTTGTAATATTCTTGTACTTTTCGAATATGCATTTCAAAAGAAAAACGGGTACACTGCAAAATACGTATACAAATTTATCATATTGCCAGTGCCATTGCTTGCAACCTTCCTGAGCTCTACCATAAAAAAAAAAGGANNNGCGCTTGGTAGTATAGTGATCAGAGAAGCTTTCCGGCTCGAGTCCGAGCCCCGTTACCCATCCCCTGATCTGACAGTGGCCTGAGAGCCTGAGATCATTTTTTTTTCTGGCTTAGATAAAAATATGGTGCAGTTGTACCAAAGTTTCATTTTTCCCATTTTCCTCACGCATCACTGGATAGGAAAATTGACCAATGAACTCTCTTCACACTACAGATCTAAGACCCGCATAGACCCAACTTTCCTTTTTTCTCCATTTTCCTCACGCATTTCTGGACAAAAGTTGACCTATGAACCTTCTTCACGCCTCATTGTGACTTCAGATCTAGGATCTGCCTTGGGCCAATCGGAGCTCGTGACACGCTTTGTTTGATGTGTAGCAAAGTAACAACCTTGATTAAGGACTGAAGTTATTAATTTGATATGTACGATAACAAAATCCTGAATCCCTGAGTATCATGAGCGCGGAGAAAGCTCACAGGTGAGATGTAAGGTGGTCTGCAAGTCCTAGACTTGAGCAACAACGCGACTAGAGCTCACGTTCTTCTTGTAACTCTCTCTCTCTCTCTCTCTCTCTCTCTCTCTCTCTCTCTCTCTCTCCCGGCTTTTTATCTCTTTCACTCACTCTTTCTCCTCCTTTTTGCATCCTCCTATTTCTCTTTTTTTTATTCAATCTCTGACTCTCTCTCTCTTTTCTGTCTGAGTGTCTGTCTGTTTGTCAGTCTGTCTGTCGGTGTGTTTATCGGTCTGCCTGTCTTTCTGTCATCCTTTAACTCTTCCTCTCTCTTTTGCCTCTGTCTCTCTCCCTTTCGCTCTTTCTCTCTCTTTTCCCACTGTCTGTCTATCTCTTTCTCTCCAGTCTGAAACTCTCTTTATCTCACCCTCTCTCTCTTCTTTTTCTCCCCCTCTTTTTCTTTTCCTTTTTCAGTCTGTAAACCTCTTCTCTCTCTATGTCTCCCTTTCACTCTTCCCTCTCTTTTTCCTCTCTGTCTCTCCCTCTCTCTTTTCTATCCGACTTCCTCTATTTTTTTTCTTCTCTTTCTTTGCCTCTCTCTCTTTACATTCCTCTTCTCTGTATTTTTTTCTCTCCCCCTCCCCACCAAATCCCATCCTTTCTCACTCCTTCCTCTCTCTTTTTTTCAAAGGCCTGATATCTTAATATAGTGGTAGACAATTATACAAACTCTTTCTTTGTCTCTCTTTTTCTCTCCCACTTCTTTCTCTCTTTTCTTTCTATCTCTCTCTCTCTCTCTCCTCACCTCCCGACTCCTTTCTCTCTGTCCTTCCCTTTCCTTTCTCTGTCTCTACCTCATTCTGCTCTGCACTTATTTGCTAAAAGTAAGGAAGAACGCAATGTGTTTCAAGTAGTCAGATTGAATGTTTTTCTATATGTAGTATCGCTTGCTCGCAACTTTGCTGATCTCACGCGTTTTGGCCGCACGTACTGGGGAATCTATCCTCAGACGTCATGACTAACCTCTGAGCCACAAAATGTTATCTCTTCACAATATTAAGAAAGAGACAGTAATATCTAATGACCCATTGTTTGAATTGATTGCTCGATCGAAAAACAAACGATGAAACAAAACCAGCAAATCCTGAAAAGCTATTCGTGCCGCAAACAAAGTATTACATATTATTCATTTTTTTAAAGCAACTTTTTGACAATTTCTTTACAATTTGTGGGTTTGTTTTTGCATATAGCCAACCCACAACAAAGTGATCTCAGGCTTTCAGGCCCTGCATCAAGCCAGAACGTCGATAGCGGGGCTCGAACCCACGATAGAAGGGTCCCTGAAGATCTCAGGACGAACTCGCTAGCCACTGTGCCACCGACACCACTTACAATTTGTGGACGCATATTTTGTGTGCATGAGTTTTCTGTGTGTGCATGTCTATCCTGTTTTGAGTTATGTAAGATGATTAAGTTCAAGGTAATGGCCCACAGGTTTCCGAACCTCACACAATGAAGTGCTTAAGCTATGAGCACACACTTCTATGGCACGCCTGGTTAAGTTGGGCAATGGTTAGTGAAATCACCTAAAACCTGCGGAGGTTGTCGTGAGTTCGAGCTCAGGGCAGCCATCTATGCCCTGGCCTGACGGGGGGTTTAAAAGCTTGAAATCAATAGTTTTGAAAGAGCTATATGTAAAAATAAAACTGCAGAACACACAGCAAAAAATTAAACCTAACAGCGTGCACTGAATTGGTATAGATTTAGATTTCCATTTTGGCGAATCTGTTGTGGCATAGTGATTAGCAAACTCTGAGATCTTTTGGAACCCTCTATCGCGCGTTCGAACCCATTACATGCACATGACCTGGCGAAGGCCTGGTCGCCTTGCATCACAAATAAAAAAAAATTGCTTAAGTGTCCGTTGTGCCCTACTGTAAAATCTCCACAACATAAAATACATTTTTATTCATATGCATCGTGTTGAAAGCTTTACTTTTTGTTACGCGAACTCTATACATGTACGTCTTTGTTAAAAATCCATGCAACAGAATTTGTTTAGATTATCGAATACATGAGGTTATTTCTCGGTTTTTTTTATGTTAAACATACTGATTGCGTGTATGGTGCGAGTTGAGGGTGGGGATGGGCAAGGTGGAGGGTTTAGGGTACAAAGAAGTGGACTAGCATGAATAACGAGAGCAACTGAAGGACAGGTGATTACAAAAAGAAAAAAAAAATTGCTTATTGTTTTATCTCTGTTCAAAAAGTCAATGCATAAAATTGTAGGTTTCCCTCTCTGATTAAGATTGGACGATTACAAAACAACATGTTATACATAGGATTCATCCTTAACAGTTTTTTTTTTATTTTTAGCGGCAGACAGACAATAAGCATTGATCCAAGATGAAGCAAGCCAGGAGTGACTATTACAGGAATGTGTGCTGGACACTTTGATAGAAGAAAACCATCGCTAAGACGAGGTTGGTCGGAATTCTGAAATGGGCCCTTTATACTACCGGTACCCGTTTTGATTGCCCGATATCAGGCAGATTGTATCTGAGCGATATGTGAGAGATCAAAATCTCCTTGATATCTGGCAGGCTTTTTTGGGAGTTAATACTGTACCGATAATATCTGTTGATATCAGGCGGATTGTGTTTTAGTGTGTATACTAAATGGCGGACCTTGTGTTTGACGTTAATTTAACAGCGTATGTTTTTTATGAAATGCAACCAGATCTACAAACAGCTAAAAATGCAAAATTTCATTATTCTTCTCGGAGACTCCCTAATTTGAAGCTGCTGTATTCATATCTGAAGTCATATTACTCATAAAACTTACCGTACAATAAAGTCTCAGCTTTTATTTCAAGTTCTTCCACTACTACGGAAGCATGACTCATCTCGAACCTACGCCATTTGGAACGATATCAGGTGGATGAAAATCAAGAGGCTTCTGATTTCAGGGAACCAGGGTCGAAAGACTCTTTTCCCGCCTAATATCTGCCGGATTTTTATGCGCTTTTTCCATTTACACTAAAGGTTTGATAGGCCCTTCCTAAATGCCTTGTTATCCCACCGATAACAGACGGATAGATCGGTAGGTGTAAATGCCGCTTGAGTCATTCCCCTTCAAAATCGCGCCAAAAACATTTTTGCCTAATTTGGACTCTAAAATCTAAATATTCTTTAATTTTTGTCAATATTTTTGGTGTTTCTGGTTCAATAGCAGAAGGTAAGGTACATTCAGGCTAACTTAGGATACGATACGGATATCAAGTCCTCGTTTTGCATTTTCACACATTTCACTTCGATGGGGTATAGATTTGAATAATAGAATGCATGAAAAAACATTATAGTATGATTACAAATCTTAATGACACCTAAAACCTGAACATTGTGCTTTTTGTTTTTAATTTCTAAAATGGTGACAGAGTGGTTAGCGAATCTGCCTAGACATCTGCAAATTTCATAATGACGCCGGTTCCAGTCTATCAGTGCTGTATAGCCCTGCATGGACTCGACAGTCTAAGATCACATTCGGTAATGCAGGGTCTGTCCTATACAAGCGAACAATCTTAGACCCAAACCACGTCTTGTTTTTCCCCTATCTTCTTCCAACCTGACGCTGCCTTAAATTTTCATATGCTTCTCTCGTGGCGATGCTCGGCCACAATCCCTACCTAACATGCCTATAGAACTATTTCTCTCTCTCTCTCTCTCCCTCTCTCTCTCTCTCTCTCTCTCTCTCTCTCTCTCTCTCCCCCCCCCTCTCTCTCTCTCTCTCTTTTTCTTTCTTTCTTCTTCTCTCTTCTTTCTTTTTTTTTTATTTGTTTTTGTTACATATTGAATAATTTTTTCGTACTTTTTTCTTTTTCTTTTTGTCCCTGTGTTACAGCCGCTTCTCCCCTCTTTACTGCAGCTGCTGTATTAGAATCTCTCATAGAAATCTTAGTTCCCTTTCTGCGGCCGATTAGACAGGGGACTGGCCTCTTAGCTGAGAGACGTAGCATAGAATAGGGCCTCTTTTCTTTTCTTCTTGCCTTTCTCACGTACTCTGTTGTCTTTTATCCATTTATCTATGCCGCTTTTTTTTCTCCGAATGAGTATCACATTTTTTGGCAAGGTCTATGGGGTTTGAGACTGACGCCTAGCTGTTTCTTTCATACCAGCTACTTATCTTCTGAAGGTGTTTAGACTGAGCTCTTTTTCATCATCAATGTATTTGCAGATCCATGATTCAAACTCAGATTGCTAGATCTTTGAGTGCAACAACTCTATCTACTATACCAGAATAAAACTGAAAGAGTTAGGAGGCAGAGTGCCCTGGAACTCAAAGGGTGGCAGATGGACTCCATCGAGCTTTACCAAGCTGAAGATGAACGAGACGTAAGTACAAACTTTACTCTTTTTCCTCACTGGAGGGTTTGGTGGTAAGGCGCTTAGGGAACTCGCCTCAAATCTCATGCACTGGTTAGATGCCGTCATTGGCGCCCATTCCAAAGAAGAAAACCAAAAACTAGCAAACAAATAAAAAAAGGTTATGAAAAGACATAAGAAACTGCTTTATGTCTTAATCTACTGAGCTTCATTTTTACTCAAAGACAACGAAGACAAATCAGTTCAAGATAAAACTATGAGGGTCATAAAGATTTGATACTCACGTTCAAAGATCAAATCTTTTTCTCCCCCTCCTCCCTCTCCCTCCCCTCCCCCTTCTTTTTCTCAAATTCATTTCTTTCAAAGTTTACTCATATTCTAATCGCATCAAGCTTGAGAGAAAATAGACTGATAGAGCGCCTTTAATTTCTTCTAGCATGTCCAGCGACCTGTGAAAAAGAACAAGGATGGTGACCGGTCAACGCCGTGTTCGCCCCCGGTAAAACAGAAAGGTTCATATACGCAGATTGTCCATTCAGTTCCAGACATGGTACAGAACATCTAGAGTGTCCCTCCTTTACCATTCTGATGACCCAAGGCAGTGTTTGTTTCAGTGACAGAAAAGGGAGCAAGATACCTTTGCATTTTTTTAATGATGATGTTGGCAATGGCGTGCGATATTATTAATTTAGTCTTCGGAAATAATTTTACCACATAGCCTGTTTATGTTGTCGCAGTCTGGTTTTGTTTCAAAGGATTCACATATCCAATTTTTATTTTTCAAAAATTTAATCAGGAAATTGTTTAACCTTTCTGTAAACTTCGTATGTAATTTTTCTTTTCTTATTTTTTTCAAAATAGCTTGAAGACTTTTTACTGAAAAAAATGAAATATTTGAAAAGGCAAAGATTATTGAAGAGAAAAGACGAAACAAAGCAAAAGACTTAAGAAAAAGGGACAGGAATATGTGCGATACAATGAGGCTAATAGTCACTGAGCTGAGCAGGATGGCAAAAGCCAGCGATTTGTACAGTAAGGCAGTTAGAACTGTTACGCTCTTGTCTTGTATGGGCAGTTAATGTTGATGACTTAAGCGTTGTTCATTTCAATTCTATAATTCCTTTTTCTGAGCCGGTTACAAATTTTACCTCATTTACTAAGACTGATCGCTGGCGGACATTTAATCAACTTTTTTATTCCTACTGTTATTGTAGCGGAGGCACTAGTGGCGAAATTCTTAGCTTTCTCGCCGACAAGGACCTTTGAAAAAACCTTGAGGTCACAAAAATAATAAAATGGTTAAGATAATGATACAAGCAAAGGTACTGTCTTTTTATGTGATTGTGTGGTGGGTGATTTAACTACTTGGTCCTAAGTACGATTCTCACACGTTTAATTATCGAACTTAATATGACATTCCATCTTAGCTTAGTACCTTCTTATTATGGAGAATTAACTTGCAAGTATGAAAATGCAATAAGTACAATGATAACAAGAAAGACATGGACTGAAAATGAAATCAATGAACCTGTAAAACAGAAAAAAAAACCAGAAGCAGAAGAAAGAACAACAGCAGCAACTACAACAATTACAATAACAACAACACAAACAACAACAGTGGTAAACCACGAAATTTAAAACTCATCAGTTAACTGAACGTACAAACAAATCGACCAATCCTGCTGCAAACCCATCAATTAATGAATTCACTTTATCAGCCAACCATTAATCCAACCAGCAAATAAAGTAAGCCACCAAGGAAGCAAAAACTGTCGAGACAAGCAACCAACGAATCTACCAATCAAGCCAACTGTCAAAATGAACTTATAACCAGTCAGCCAACCAAATTGTTAACTTCATAACAACAAACCGACCCTAATTAATCGAGAAGCCTTTCATTCACTCAACAGCCACATTTGCCCATCTAATTAGCAACCACGAAAACAACAAATTAATCAGTAATGTTGAAAAGCAAACGCCACATCGCTGAGCCTTGTAGAACAACATTGCTGGATTCTATTTTATATCATGTGTTCTTCCAATTTGATTGGAGCGTTGACGGCTGGAGAAACCGCCCTGAAATCTGCATGTTTTTTTTTTTTTTTTTTTTTGGAGCCCAGCCCAACCTCCACCATCGCCCAACCTTAACGAGAGCCTAAAAACTTGAGGTCACACCGTAGTGGAAAAGCTGATTGTACATTAAAACAATTACGTCCTGCTCGTAGGACTACACCTTGGCCGACATTCCTTGATCAGTCCATTGTAATCATCTTATTAGCTCATTGCTGGGTAGGTTTTTTAATAGTGTCACCAACGAGTCTCAATCAGTCAACCTCTATAACATAAGCCAACACTTTTTGGCTTGGTGCTAATAGAGGACGGAAGCAATATGCTACAAGTCTATACGCCTGATCTGCCTGGAGTGTTGCCGGCCTGAAGGTTGTCCACTCGCCCTGAAATCTGAAGAGACCTTCGCTTTACCCAATTTTTCTCCCCATATAATTTTTTTCTCGTATTTCTTCTGGCATCATTCCATCACCCAGGAATAGGAAGATCTAGTTAATCCAGTTTGAGATAAATGGGAAACGCCGATTTAAATTCGATATGACATTTTATCTTGTAATATTCATAGAACTTCTGTTTTCTGAGTATCTGTGTGTGTTGTTTTTTCTCTTTAGTCAACCTGTCTAACAATACTTAGTAAACTTTAAACTTTCATCCACTTTTCTTCTGTATCTCGATCAGCACAATGGTTAGTGAATCCACCTTGAGATCTGCAGGGATCCATCTGTGACAGGGGCCTGAAAGACTGAGATCATGTGGTTGTGGATTAGAAATTAAAATCAACCTGCAACTGAAATTCTCTCGCGATTTCTAGAGATGTTCTTTCTCGTATTTCCTTATCCCTTCTATTGATGATGAGTTTTGTTTTCAGTTTTGATTAATTTACTCTAAATTTTCTTCCTTGTATTTAAAAAAGCTATCTCTTCATCATTAGTATGGTTTGATTTCAGGCCCATCACTGACATTATCTCATCTAGTGAGGCCTTTAAAGCCTCAGATCATATTGTAGTTGACCGCCAGTGTGCACAAAGCAGCTTATTTGAGTCTCACAGGCGTTTCATTGAAGATTCATATCAAATTCTTTTTATTTCTCTTTTGTTTTAATCTTTACCTGTTTCTTCTATCAATCTTTGTTTTTTTTTTCTGTTACCTTGTTTCTTTATATAAAAAAAAATATACCTTATCTCCTTTTGGCAGATAGTTTATATTTGTGTTGGTGCTATTCGCGGTATATCCATCACCACTGGACCAGTCAGAGGGAAGCCGTGCAATAACACTGGACACTTTTGTAGTTTTCTCGCTCTGTCTGAAGTTTTGCCTGTCTATAAAACTCTAAATAATCCAGAGATTTCTGCAGCAGACTGATTCCGAAGACTGAGCGTAATCTCACTAGCTGAGATTTTATTTCTGCCTTCCGAACAAGGCGCTAAGCTTAGTCATTGCGTTAAGTTTAGTAGGCAGTAAATCATTGTTGACGTATTTAGTTTATGGCCTACTAAAGCTAATGCGCCGATTACGCTTACCGCCTTAGTAAAGGAAGAAGACACGGGTCACGTGGTGTCCGTGTACGCTACTGCACCAGTTGCAGTACGTTTTTGTATGAGAGTTGCGGTTGTTATCACAATACCTCCCACTGAATGCGGTATATCTAAAGCCTACCTGGATTTCTATGACACTCAAGTTATAGAATCAAAGGGAAGCCGCACTCAGGTGTCTTGTCTATTCATTTCCACCGATTATACCTGTATTTCTTTCTCTACACTCTCATTGTCCATCCCTCTTATTTCATACATCTTCCTCTTTATTTATTTCTCACATTCAATTTTCCATTCTTCACTCTCCAAGTTCATTCTGTTGTGGTTTTTCCAAGATGAGTGTTAAAAAAAAAAAACAAACCCAAAAAACACGACAAAACTTTGAAGCCTTTACGGTATGTCCACGTATATCGTGGTTAATTTACTTTCCTTTATCACCTCATTAAAATGATTGTTGGACCACGAATGATGATCGGGCAATCACTTTTAACCATATTTCTCTGTTTTCAGCCTTTCGAAAGACTTCATCCAACTGTATTGCTGTGGATTCCATTACGTTATCTTCTTTTTTCTGCTCTTCTCTTCCTGCCTTGAACAGTCGTCTGTAGGATCATCTTTTGGGTTTTCTTTTTTGTATATTGCCAGTTCACAACAAGTTGATCGCAGGCTTTCAGGCCCTCCGTCAGGCCAGGGCACTGGTAGAGGGATTCGAACCAGCGACAGAAGGTTCCTGCATATCTCAGGGCGGATTCGCTGTCCACTGTGCAATCAATGCTCCATATTTTCACAATGGGGAGAAAAATTACCGTTTGGTTCCCAAAGCGTGTTTGGTTCTGTAACATGATCTCTGTAAGAGATGCCCGGAGTCTTCGAAAGCATCTTACTTCTATCACTGTAGGGTTCTTGGCTCACAAGCATTTAGGAAAATTGAAATGATCAAGGAATACATGTCCTATTTTGATACTCAAGGCAATGCTCTTGTCTTAAGTCCATATCTTATCCATAATCTTGTTTCTCGCTCCGTCAGATTGAGAATTTTTGTCGTCGCTAAAGCTCTTGGTGGCAAAGATGTGTCCCATCTCATCATTCACCAATTTCTAACCTCTCCATTTTCGACAAATTTAACGAAAGGATAGAGATTTGATGTCTAAAGAATAATAGTTTCATTGGCATAATGCGATGAATTCGTTGAACTTGGTTATTTTTCTTAATCGGAGGCTTTCGTTGCGCAGTTGTCTGCGACCTTGCCTTTCTTTCGATCTGCAAAGAATATCTGTCACGCGTTACACAACGACAGACAGCATTTCTATCCTATTGTTCACATCTCTTTTGTCTGGATTCCTGCCCACGTAGGCATCGGGGGGAATGATGTGAAGACAAACTTGCAAAGGCGGCTCTAAACAGGGCATCATCTTCAGGAAAACTCATTTGTTGGTCCAATCTGAAACCTAAAGTAAATGCATACATCCGCATCATTTGGCAAGAAAATTGGGATGCTGAGGGGGGCAAACAAGCTATACGAAGTACTCTCCAACTTGGGAGAAGACTTCAGCAAAAGACGTAAAGCAACAGGTGGAAAACGGGAGGCGGTATTGTGTAGGCTCACCTAGAGCTACCTTTTACAAAAATGACGAACAGCCTTTATGCTATGCCTGCGACAGCCTTTACACTGTCCGACATATTTTACTTGAATGTCCAGACTTTCAAATCATCAGGAGGAAATACTTTAGTGTGACTGACATGTACAGACTTTTCCGAGAGGTCAATCCCTCTCGCATAGTGGGTTACTTAAAGAAACTCGGTGTCTATGGAAATATCTGAGGCTTTGTACAGATTGAAAGTTTTTCTCCATATACTCTGTTGGGTTTTTAATGGATTTTAATCTTTGTTTTAATTTGCTTGAGCATCTGATGGAAGCATATGAGAGAGAATGAATGAACAGAAACCCTGAGATCACCGCTCAATGGTGGACTGGGTATACTAATAATCAATCAGTCAACCAATTTTTAACCTCTCCATTTTCAATAAATATAACAATAAATAGAGATTTGATGTTTAAAGAATAAAAGTTTCATTCGGATAATGCGATAAATTCGTTGAACCTAGTTTACTTTTCTTAACCGGAGGCTCTGGTTGCGCAGTAGTCTGTAGCCTTACCCTCCTTTCGATCTGCAAGGAATATCTTTCACGCTTTACACAACGACAGACAGCAGTACCTTGTATCTAGGACAAAAACCCAACCATCTTGTCAGGATAAATGTATCTTCAAAGTCTTGAAATTTGGGTGCCTGTGGGGATAGCAATTTACCTTGGGATCATTTTGCATTAATTTCTCGTACTGATGGCTCAGAGGTAGACAAAAGCCTCCTCATCCGGGCACACCCCAATTCAAACGCCGAGTTGCTTTGTCAGACTGGGTCTCATTGAAAGCTTGGGACGTTGATGGCTTTGGATATCGCAATTTCACCATGCCACCATTCTTCAGAGGTCATATGACGCAGATGACGCAGTGGTAAACAGTGGCGCCTAATATCGATCAGGGCGAGGTCTCTTCGAAAGCTCGAGAATTTAGTGGCTTTAAGGATCATAATTTCTTCTTTCCATCAGTTTGCACGTTGGGGTCTTTCTGTCAGGGATGGGTCAGGGGAAATCAGCAGTCTGTATCTAGTGCGCTCTGATGATCGCCCTGAAATCTACAGGGACTTCCTAGGTCGGTCCCACAGAGATAACCCCCC
>BLXT01004721.1:13692-40483 GCA_019648995.1 Plakobranchus ocellatus
TTTCACTTCCAAAGTATTTCATCCCATTTAAATTATCACAGCAAATTGCGACAAAATCTAGATCTTTAAATGATATATCTTGATGTACCTCTGCTTCTGCTTCTTCAATTCCAAGGTGTTCTGTCTTTCTGTAATTTTTGCCAGATACCAAGCCTTCATTGATCTTTTGTAGGAATATACATTCACAATTATTTTTCGCTTCCAAAGTATTTCATCTCTTCTGTTTAAGTTTTGTTCAGGAGTTAAATCAGACTTATCTTTGCATTTATAGACTTCAAGCCCCACTATTTTTAAAATTGGACTTATAGGGTTTCTTTCAAATTATGCAAAAAGTCAATCTTTAATTGTTGAAATTGTCTCCAAATCAAGATGACAACTTCCAGACTTCAGGATCCTGCTCAGACAAAGATCAATTAAGGTTGCGTTACATAACAGTAACTTCATTTGGTTTACTTTTGCTCTGAGTGAAGGACATCACATCTCAAGTTCACAGGGCATAAATACTGAATGAATCATGGCGGCTGCTAAATGAATTTTTAATTGATTATTGCAGGGCCCAAGCCCTTCAAAATTATAGAATACAAACTGAATTCCTAGCTGCCATGAAATGATCCTCAATTAAAAATTAAACCTTATTAAGGCCGCGTTATGCAAAGCACGTTTGTTTGATTATGTTTTTGTTCTGAGATTTTCACTTCATTTGCGAAAGAATGTCAAATTTATTGCCTGGCTACAAAAGCAGTGATCATTCAATCTCAGTCAAGAATCACACTTGAATAAGGCTACATTTCAGATGGCTACTCCTTTGGTTTCAATTTTGGTTCATGAATTTTCACTTTTCTTTTTTTTAAGTTAAGCATTCTTTGCATTTTCTTTACTGCATACCCAAGTTAGGTAGATTATGCGTCTGTTCAGGTTCAGAGAAATCTGCTTAAAGACATAACGTTAGAAGACATTTTCAGCATATAAGTTACGGTTAACTTCGATTTATATGCTTAAAAATGTCTTTTCCTTTCCTGTTCATTTGAACAGGCAAACATGCTGTTTCTTCTAATGTTTCTTCTAATGCCATTTCAATACAAATATCCATCTAGAGCAAAGTTATTTCTCTTACAGTTTCTCCTCTTCTCCAAAACTGAAAATCTCACTAAAATAACAACCAAAAATCACATAGCAAAGCATTACAATCAACTTACTGGTCTTTTTTCACAGCTTTTATTTTGGGTACCTCAGCTTCATTATCTGTTTCCTCTGGGATGTTACATCGACTAAGAAAAAGCCAAAAAAAAACCCCAAAAAATACCACCTGCTTACTGTACCACATAGTAGAGAACCAAGAAAAAGATTAACATTTACTATTGAAAATTGCCAAAATTTGAAGCAAGACACCAAAGAATATAATAAAAAAAAATATTGTGCTTTCTTTGCAAGTACTGCATTTTTAATGCAAGTTAACAAAAATTGGTTCTGAATACTAGCAATGTTGATAAGAAGTGACACTAGAAAAAAATCCTTTTTTAAGTTTACACAAAAAAAAAAATTATGTTCTCTCTCTCTATCTTTCGCTCTATCTATCTATTACATAAAAGTCTTACAAATATACATTCTTGTAAAAATGACTGATGAGGACATTATTTTAAAAATAGTACAAAATTTTCCTTATCTAATGTTATAAACGTTCACCTCTGAAAGTGAAAATGAAATAAAATGTCTTTAAACTTCCATGTGATGTGCCATAGATGAAATCCTTGAGTTGTCACTCCATAGAAAAATAATGTAGACTAAATTTGTTTCCTTGAAATTTAGACTCTAGTAAAGCCCAGTTCCTTCGATCACTCTCACAAAGTGCATGCATGTCTTTCAAACAAAGAATCAGCCAAATGACTTCAGGATGAATATCTTGCTTCTTCCTGGCCAACTATCAAATATTTAGTGAGAACACAAATAGCATTGTGAAACTTCGCTCATAAGAGCCAAATATGAAAAGATATAGGTATGATGGGATCATCCAGATCCATGCCTAAAGCTGGGTGCTCAGAAGAAAAAATAGTAATAATAATTTAGGAAGGTTCCTCTCTACCTCCTTTTATCTTTCTCTCTCTCTCTCTCTCTGTCTCTTTGGCAACATTTCACATTGAAGCCTCAGTGTCTTCTGCCCTTGTCCTTTTTTGATAAGTCCAAAAACAGTAATAGAAGTTGCAGTTCCATTAAAACATCAAGGATACCTACTTCTTTGTCTCTATCTGATTTTGCCAGCAACTCTTAGCAGCAATATTTTTTATGATAGAAACAAATCAGAAAAGCCATACTTATACTAGATGAGCCTGTGATCTCAAAATCTAAAAGTCTACACTTATTTTAATAATTGTAAACTTTTTTATTAAATACTCGTACAATTTGACATGCACATTAGTCTTACTTGTAGTTGACATCAGGATTGTTACGACAATACCATTTCTCTGGCAGAGTATCCTCATCAACTGTATCTGGCAGCCGTCGCCACTTCAGACATCTATCACACTGTACATCAATACCGTTGGCCTGAGCACTTTTGATAGGATTCATACACAAAACAAAAAGATGAAATGATAAGGGTAAGAATTTACAGAAGGCTTGCTATGATCCATTGTGATAATAATAACAATAACAATAATAATGTTGATAATTTATCTAGCACCTTCCTCTAAAACATAGTTATGTAAGAACACTTATTTAAAACACTAAACGTCTCAGAAATTGCAGGCTCTTTTTATTTTTCAAGGCATTGTTGGGTTTATAAAAGGATTTGTTGTGCCAAAGTGGACAAAGGAAAACTTTGAAGAGATAAAAGCTGAAAAAGTGTAAATCTTGTTGGTGTGGATCAAATACAATTTATGTCATATATCAAGATTCTGTATCTTGCTCATTAGACAAAAACCAAATATTGGCATAGGCAGGGCAGCTTTAATTAGCTCTGGAATATGATTGCATATTTCAGAGCAAGCCAGAATCTCTAGATTCAGAGTTGGATTCAACGGCACTAAATGCATGCAACCAAAAACTGTCACTGGATCACATAATTATTCATAACAAATCAGAGATATTGCTCTGGGTCAAGTTCAACAGTAAAGTGTATGGAACTTTCATAAAACCCGAAAGACTCATTGTTGAATACACACACACATACACACACACACACACAAAACTTTTTTCCCTTCTCTTTTATGGAATGCACAAGAGCATTTCAAACTGACTCCTGAAAACAAAATAAGTGAGCACTGACCAGAATTACTCCAAAACTTTTGCATATTAGTGCCACAACAATCATGTCACATATTCATCAGCCTTTTCAAAGGAAACAAGATTGTTATAATTTAGGAAATTTATCTACAACCTAGTCTCCTTAAATCATGAGATACTTACAATCTTAACTATTGAATCCAAAGGTCGTTTTCTTTTTATTTTGCCAGCAACAGCAAACATTTACAGTAACAAAAAAGGACCAAATTTTACCCTGAAGATGTGTCAGTCTCCCCCATCACAATATCAACGTAGTCATTCAGCTTTGCTGCAAAGGCTTTCATGGCAGAACTGAAATTTAATAGGGTTAATATTTTGATACAATTTCACAAGCATGTATATCGATGTAATATGTGTAGTATCACCACAAAAGGAAACGTCTGCAGCAAAGACAAGTGTGATAAATACATGTATAGGCACAGTTGTCATTACTATAAACTTTCCCCACCCAGATTCTTTCAAACTCTCATAAACAGAGAGTTAGATGCTGTTCCATGCTTTTTGAAATATATCGTCGATTGATTCTCTCTAAGATGCAGAAAACTGACTCATCCATTGTCAAATTTTTCTGCAAAACATTCCAATTTGTAGTGACATTACAGATATGATAAGCTTGAGGGTAGACAATCACGTCGAACCTGAAAATGATTTTTTTTTTAATTATTTTTTGGGATAGACCTTTTTTTAAATTGAATGCTTGCCATTGACTTTGCTATGATAATATTAGTAGAAACGCTGTTCTCTTTAATTCTTTTCGTATGGTTGCATAATAACTACCTTTAGATCTATCTCAAATTTCAATGAGCTGATGTTTTTTTTTATTTTCAAAATTTATCTTCTCTCGATGTTGAAATTTAAATTGTTTCAAAATTTATCTCACATATCCTGGATCCTTTATCTAAAGGATAATTTTAACAGAGAGATTTTTTTTTCTTAAAAAAGTTTTATTTAAATTTTATACAAGGTCACTTTTGACTTTAAAAAGTCGAATTTCTAAAAAAGTAATCATGGTTCTTAAAAAGGCCTTTACTATATTTTTTACAATATCCGTGGCAATGGCTATGCAGAATTTCAATGAAATTCGTTCATAAATCTGGTGGCTGTAGGGGTTTTAGAGAGAAAAAAACATGTAGGCCTTCTTAGAAAATGCGATTGAAATTTCTGCAGAAAAATATATATGGCACAGGGTCAAAAAGTGCCTTTGGTACAATGGGTGTTTTTTTTCTAACAATAACAGTTTTTTCGTGATACACATAAACTGAGAGCTATCTCCTTAAGAGAATAGCTGGAGGGATTTAACTCAATTAAAAAGTCAATAGAATTTTTGTCACTAAACTAAGGGCAAATGCTAAAAATTGTTTGAAACCTTCTGAAAGAACTCCCATTTTGCTGTGCAATAGCCATTTCAGAAACACTCCCACAGCATCTTGCTACAACGGTAGAGGAAGGAATTTACATATGTATAACTTTTGAGGCAAGCGTTAACCCCCTTCATGCTTATAAGACACTGTAAATTCGCCATGGCTCCAGTATGCTGCGGATTGATCACCTGCCAGTAATTAGATCTGAAAGCTGCTGAGCCTCGTATCGCTCAATGTATTCTGTGCATAGGAACTTTTCTACTAATTATTGACAAAAATGTGCCAACTTTTAGCTGCTTGGACACAAAACTAAACGTCTGAACCGTAGTCAACTTTAGTATAATTCATAAGATCTTTTTCTCCTCAAAAAGGCACACTAAAAATCATACTCTTACCTCAAGATTCAGCAATTCAGTTTAACCATTTCAGCAACATATATATTAAGGTGTGATTGTCATTATTTTAAGATTTTTCACACAAAAAATATTTAGCGTTAATTTATTTTACAACTTACATTTTGGCATTAATAAATAGTGCATAGTGTTATGTTTATGTCTGTAAAGCGCTTTAAGTATGGTCTTATTTTATATGCTTTTTTTGCGTGTGTGGAGGTAACAGGAGTGTCGAGATTTGTTGAAAATGAATAATGAAGCAAATCATTACAGACTAAGTGAAATATTGCGCACTACAGACATCAACACTTTAAAATTCAAACTCCAGAAAAAAAGAAGAAAACCTGAATAAATGATTAAACCACAAAACAAAATTCTGTGTTTGTGAGTGTGTGGGAGAAAGAGAGAGAGAGGGAGAGAGAGAGAGAGAGAGAGAGAGAGAGAGAGAGAGAGAGAAGAACGAAAAGTAAAAAAGAGGGAGAAAGAGAATTATATTATTAATGACCATGTTGGTCTGTGTTGCAATCCAAATTATAAATTGAAAATGTAATAAAATCATATGAAATGTGTGAAATGAAACTTATTTATTCCATGTTATAAATGTTAGTATCAGCACCCCAAAATTGTGGGTTTGTGTCTGAGAGAGAAAGAGAAAGAAAGACAGACAGAGAGAGCCATACTTAGAAACCAGTTTACCACACACAATGATCTTGGTGATCATGCAAGTTCATTTTAAAATTAAACATATCAGTGAATACAATTGTGTTGCCTAATTCTTTTTATATGGTTGCCATTATAACTACCTTTATCTCCAATCAAACATGTTTATACAAAACATGTAGCATAAGACTAATTTATTTCCTTTAAAAACTTTTTTCCTGTCTTCGATTCAATGGTTGAAAAATATTATTGATATTTGGCTTATTTGTGATATCACATCTGTACATTCTTTATTTATTTGAGTTTTTCTGTACTCATTGAGAGTCGAAGTCAATGTGACATAAAAAAATAATTCAGTGTTAAAAAAGTATTTCAGCTGAAACGAAATAGCATTTTGTTTAGATATTTCCTATCTTTAAGACTCTCATTCTAAATCAAATTGTATAGTTTAGTCACAGCAATGGATTATTTACGCTATTATTAAAAATTCTTGAAGGCTACACCGGACCTAGCATTGAGCTATCGTTATTCCATATCTTCCTCCATCCTCTATCCCTACTCCAAATTGGCACTGCCTTATCCTAAGATCATCGGATTAGTTCACAAAGATCTCTGCTGTGTGATATTGATGCTTAATGTTGCAAACACAGTGGATCCGTCAACCTCACGTCTACTGGCAATTGTACCCTGTGACCTAACGTGCTGTTGACGGGACGTCACGGGAGGTACCGGGAGGTCTTATTTATTGCTATCAAAACACAAGTTGTCACTATAGTGGATACATGGCGCCTGTCTCCTGTCAGCCGTCTACCTCGAGTGAAAAAAATTTAACGTGAGGTCTTTATGGTGGCATTAAAATTATCCCATGTTTCTCTCGGCATCGCTGTGGTTTTTTCAGGGTCCTCCAGTGAATTCATTTGAACATTTGTTCAACTTAATAGTAAGTCTAACAGTAGATTTTAATAGTATAGGAGAGGAACAATAACAGAATGTTTATCTGAGAGTGATCACGAGCCGTTCTTTTGATGCGATAATTGATTTTGTGTCCTTCTATTCTGGGTTTATCTTTGTCCAGAAGGGAAAAAAATGTTGCTGATTCCATTCTTATGTAAGAAACCAATTTCTCTTCATCAGTAAGAGCTTCACCGATGAGATGATGAAATTCTCTAAAAGTATTTCGTCATTGGAATATTTGATGAATCCAATATCGCCTTCGGTAAAAACGTCTTCTTTTAAGCCGGTAGAATAACATGAGTTTAACTCCTTACACAGGGCGTAGGTGGCACAGTGGATGGGACACAGTTTCATGCACCAATCCCTAAATTCCCGGCATCGGCCTAAGCCGCTGTGTTTGGTACCTCACCTCACGTTAACGGGACTACAGCAGGACGTGAGATAGGCCGATCCACTGTGTCTACAGTTTAACACAAAGCCTGTGTCACATACAGCTCTCTGGCCCACATGCTGGCCAACCATAGGCTTGGGCCACTGTTTTGGTCTAGACCTGCGTGGGTGAACTGGTTAAGCTTAGCATGGTTTAATCTGAGAAGCTTAACGGGGAGAGCGGCACAGCAGGATACGTGGTATCATTTATGCACATAAATCTAGGTCATTTCTATGGCGAGTGAAGTTTCATGCATCAGACTCTAAGGAGAGGAAATTTTAGATGCTTTTCACTTCTATTTTTTTTTAATGTCCAAATTTTCGTATTGTTATTACAAGGGGAAGTGATTCCAATGCTCATTATTTCAAAAATTAATTATATAGCCTAAATAAAGATAAAAATTGGACTTCCCTAATCTCTCACCACAATAGTAGGTGTTGTTAGAAATGGGTTCCATTGTAACTGTTATGAATTGGAATGAAGGCACCAAAACTCTAGCAAGATATTAAAAGGCTAAAACTCAAGTGCTTTGGTCACATCAAACGACATGAATCTCTTGAAAAACAGATCCTGGAGTGAAAAGTAGAAGGGCGTCGAGGAAGAGGAAGGCCATAAAGGAGATGGTGGGAGCAGGAAATAGAGTGGCTTGAAATGAAAATAACACAAGCAGAAAGACTAGCTATGGAGAAATACAATTCTGAAAGGAAGTCCGTGAAGCAACGCCCTTCAAAAAGATAGAGGATGAAGAAGATAGATAGCAAATACATGTGAAGAATCTCGACTATGCCTCACATACTGGCAAAGCATTAATCTGTTAATATCTAAAATTTGTGACATACACATATTCACTAACTGGTAATCTCAGGCTTTCATGGCTCATAGAGCCTAGCTCCAGTGCCTGGTTCAAACTTTCTGTAAAGATCCCTATAGATATTTGGATAAGTGTACTGAATCTATGCCTTCAATTATGAGAGATAAACGAAATATTTATCCTAAGAATTGCTTACTTGTATTTTGTATCCTCATTGAATTCTTGCTTATTGTGAGTGGGCTGCAAGAAGTCAACATCAACTACTCCTACTACCCCAAAACCACGATCATCAGGCTGAATGATTTTATAGACAAGATTGAAAATGAGAATTAGTGCGTTTATGATTTTTGCTTGACCAGCATTTGTTGGGTGCAAAAGAGATAGAGTCACAATCTTCTTTTGAAAAAACAACTAACTTAAGCTAGTCATACCACTGGTTACATGTTATAGGGTTGTAAGTCTAAAATTGCAGCTTTAGAATAGGGGAAAATGCTTTTTTTTCCTCACTGCTTTAGACCAAAAATGGTGGATATGCCTCTCTTTTAACAAAAGTTAATACTTATATATAATTATTGTGAGATTTTTATCAAATAAGGATTCCACACTTCTTCCTCAAACTAATTGAAATAAATTATTCAAATAAAAGATCCAACTAACTCAACTTACTACCTAAATATCCTTCCAGGGCATGGCAGCAAAACAGCAGTCCTTTTAACAATTATAGCTTATTTTCAATTACTTACTCTTACAAAAAAAAAAAAAAAAGTTGAATGCCTTTTCTCTTAATCATTATTTTAAATTATTACAATTATTTCCAGAATAATCCAGACAGTAAAATTAAATATTTTTGGAATCTCAATATCAAACCTATATAGTATAGACTAATTGTAAGACTAATCAACAAAGCTACAAGAGTTTACTTGATATTTTTCATATGTATAGCTTACAATTTTTGTTGAAATCCTGCTCAGCCTGTTTCTTTTTTACCAAGATTCTAGAAATGAATGATATCTAGATATTTAGATTCAGATTGTGATATTAAACTGCAGCTTTGCTGGAATGGTGAAGAGGGAACTTAGGGTTTTCATATCTGAGCTGATTCTCTAATCGACTTGCTCTGATCCAGATGTAAGCAATAACTTTTCCTTTTGGATGTACTGCCTCAGATACCAAGAAGTTGGAACAATCTTAACATGCATTCTGGTTGATGTTGCTAAACCTTAAGGGCTACAATTAAAAAATAGGACATAAATTTAAAAACTAAAGAAGAAATGAGGTCTTGAATTTATTTCTAAGAACAACAAATGTAATATCTTGAGGAAAACACAATATATAAAATCTGTTAAATACACACTATTAGAACTAAAATGTAAACAAACCCACTTGCTTTTGGCAGCCCACATGCAAAAAGGGCTTTATAAGTCTGTTTCTGTAGTACAGCATCATACCATAGCTCTCATCTCTGCCTTTCTCACGGGAAAAACCAAAAGTAATATCAACTGGATTTTTCTGAAAGGTAAATATTGAGGATCGTTCACAAAAAAACTAGAGAATACATCAGTGACCTTCAATGGTAGCAGACACTGTCAAAATAAGCTGCTGTAAATCGTGTCTGGATCTACACTTGGAAAAGCTGATAATTTGACTTTGCCTTGTTTGCTTGTAATATTGGATCAAATTTTGAGTCAGCCTAGAGCTTAGGCCTGTCTTAGTCTAGCAGTGTCATTATTTTAGCTTTGCTTCCCCTTTTTAGAGCTAGGAATTTCTAGGAGATTCTTGAAGGTGTGAGAACATTTTTTACAGGAAGTTGTTAGATTGTATCTTGGAGATGTTAATTTTTGATGGGGAAGATAAATGAGGATATTTGATTTGTCAATATCTTTCGCTAACCTTCATTACGACTGTAATTTCTACTTTTTTTCCAATGTGTTGTTTTTGTAATATGGATCTATTTAGCCTGCGTGTTGCATGTCTAGTATTTTTGTGAAGGTTATGGGAGGTAGGTGGGAATAAAAGGATTGCTGGCAGATTGTTGAAGAAATTGCTGACAAATAGACTGCTGACGCTCGTGAATTTGTAGCCCTACAGAGACTACAGTTACCTTACTGTTCTGAAGTTGTTCTTGGCTTAAAGAAATAAATTTTTCTTTGAATTTTCAAAAAGACTTGGAGTGGTTTCTGTTCTTAAGACAATTTAAAAAACTCCTTGTCACAGGCAGTGTTCTGCTAGATCTGTAACTATATAACCCAAAGCTATTCATGACAGTCACTCTTACATATTAGTGGACTGTCAAACTAATCTTCTAAGCTTTTTCATTTGTTAATATATACATGAATGCAAGAAAGCAAAGTTGAATTGCACAGCAAAAGGTGATCACAATGTTGCATTGACTTGAAACGGGGCCTAAAGCTACTACAAAAAGTACATGGAAAGCATACAATTTTTATACAATCCAAAAAGAATACAAACTTTGTCCATTTTAGAGTGAATCCTAGGTCTGGTCTAGTTTTCCTGAATTCGATCAAAGCTATCAAGTCAATTTCATCTTTATCTAGTTTGTAAAGGCTGGAGACTAGATTTAGTTAATCAAAATATGAATTTGGATAACTAGGTCTAGAATACCAAAAGCTATGTTGAGTCCTAAGTATAACAAACCATCTAATGTAGCTAGCTAGGCCACAACATATAAAATGAATCTGGGATTAAAAAATGCTTCTATCTATATATGTGATGTAGATTAAATAGGGAAACAACTTACAGATCATAAACAGTCTAATAAGAGTATAGCTCCAAGAACAATTGCTCAATTCATCCTAATCTCGATCCAATATATTAGGGGCTGAACAAAATTTGGATTAGATCTAATTAAACTATATTAAGATTTAACAAAACTCGAGGTTAGAAATGCTTTCAGACTGTTGGACCAACTTCTGGGATTTCAAACTCAGTTTTCTAATATATTATTTCAACAAAATAGACGATGGATGCTTTTCTTAGAATTGTTCAAAGGGCATTACTCACAGATAATTTCCTCCTAAAAGCATGCCAATTTCTAGGGGTATTTTTAAGCCTAAGGCCTGATTGTATCGGACCAGCTTCAGGCATCCAAAAAAGGAGAAAAAAAACCTGAAAACGTTTGCAAATTAACTGGAGGCCAGATTTGTATTTTTTTTCCATGCCATCAACGATCTCAATAGAGAAAAAAAAACAGTTTTAGTGTCAAGATCGCTGAATTCTGGATTGTATGTTCATGCAGTTAAAGGATTTTAGGTCTGCTGAGTAATTCTATAGCATATGATTGCTATAGCCCTATGTACTTTATGGAAAGGATTTCAATTTGTATGCATGCTAGTTCAAAGGTGAGCTCAGCTTTAGGGCCCTTCATCAAACCAAGGCGCTGGTGGCGGGCACGAATGAAACAAGAAAGGCATCCCAGATGCAGATCGGTGGCTTCTGCATCCCTACCATCAGGTTTTTGTAAACACAAAGGTCACTCAGGATCAAGTTACATGTATTCGTTGTTTGCTGGTGAGCACATCCCTATGAGCTGACGATAAGCATCAACCCTGTGGCATGTAGCCTATCAATAAAGGGAGGGTTGCGTGCACAGTGGGTTGAATAAAATTATGAAAAATCGACGGATAACTAAGTCATATCGATAATTATTATATTGAACACAATATGCAATACCATTTAGATTGGCAAATAGCACGCACATGTTTTTGATATCAGACTGAACTAAAAATAAAAGGGGAGAGGATTTCTCTCTCCTCTGTCACTGGACAATTATGTCAAAGGGATATTAGGGAGGATTCACAACTGACATCAACGAAGGCGGGGGGGGGGGGGATCTGCCAAGAGATTGACAAAAATTTATAAGGGGAAGGGGGTGGTCTTAAAAGGTTGATATCAACCATGCTACTATAACAAAAATATATTTTTAGTTAAAAGTAGCATTCCACCATAAAAAGTATGAATGCCCACGAGAGAAATTGTCTGAAAAAAATGCATGAGCCAGGGTCAATTTTTGCCAAATTTTGGTTGACGTCAATTGTGAACGCTGCCAAGGGCAAAACAGAAAGATGGCAGGTCTTTTTTTTTTATGTTAAAATAAACTTCTATCATATGTTTCTCATTTCTCACTCGCAAGCAAACCAAAAGCCCAATTTTCACAATGAAGGCCTTGCTCCCAATCTCCATTGGCCAGCAGTGACTAACAAGAGATTTTGATTGGCCAACATGCCGGCCACAGCCAGCAAACTTGCACCAATGTATATAATTTTTCATTCATAACTTTTTCTGTATAAAAACATCATTTTTCCTTTTTACTTTTGAGGAAAACTTTCCTTGAGTTTTCCTTCGGTAAAGGAAACTTAAAATTTATGGCAATTTTCCACACTAATTTATATAACTCTTAAAAAATCAAAAGTTCTATGGAAATGAATCCTACTATAGTTGACCAAACCCAAACCAAAGTAATACTAGAAACTCTTGCTTAAAAGATCATAAGTTTCTAGCTATGGTCAACATACTATCATTAGCATCCAAATATGAATTATTAAAATAGCATTATTTTGTCCTTTGCTGAAGCTAATAATGATAGAGTAATGATACTGACCCTCTCAGAATTTCCAGGCTTGTAAGAAGCTCTCATGGGGCGTCCCAGTGATTTAGATATTATCTTTGTCTTCACTTTCTGCCTGCGTATTGTTATTTTCATCCTGGGTCTAAGGAAGAGAATACTGCAATATGCCTGAAAAAAAAATCCAAGCTATCATGTAAACATATTGACAAAGCTTTTTGCCACACAGCAGCCCTTTGATTCGTTACAAAGTCTCTGAGCATTGAGTCAAAGAAAGAATATGCTTTTACCTGAAGAAACCATTACCTTTATTTGACTTTGCAGAAGTGATGCATATTTGTTAGTAATACTGGCTATAGAGTTATGAAAGATTTGATTATCTACAAAGGAACACTGGTGACTAAGTTCTACAAAGCTGGAAAACTTGTGAAAGATAGATATCACTCAGGTGATCACAGACAATGTCAAAGCCTCTCAAACAGACACTGAAATATCAGTATCACATCTGATCGTTTCATTATCTTGATCAATGATAGTTTTTTTGCCTGAAACAAAAATGTTACCACTCCTTTTACTCAGTGCCAAGCTATGGATAGTTTTGGAGTGCTTGCCTTGTTTCTTTATAAATTTATCTTTTTTGTCTTCCAAGTAATTTTTATTCACAGACATAAACTTCAGGATTGTTGACCGTGGGAGCCCACAGGGCTGCTGATATTGGCCTGCCCAGATTTAATCCAGATGCTTCTATGCAATTTATCACATCTACGAAAGCAGGCTGATAATTAAGTTCCGTTTAATCATAACTTTTCAATTTTTCACAGCATATACATAAACAATACGTCAAACTAAAGCGTAATATCTCAGCTACATATTTAGCACTCTATTATTTTACGTAGTCACCGTCGTGATCAACACATAGCCTCCAACGTTTTACTAGTTGGCGCACGCCGTCAGCGAAGAATTCAGATGACTGTCCACGGCACCATCTGCAAACATCGATAACTTCCTTATTATTGTCATAGTGATGGCCCTTAAGGTACTTTTTGAGTTGGGGAAACAAATCATAGTCAGAGGGGGCAAGATCGGGGCTGTATGCAGGGTGTGGTAGGGTCCAGCAACCTTAAGGCGTCCTGAGTTTGGCGACTGGTGTGCTGGCGCGCATTGTCGTGTTGCAGGATTGAGTTCTTTTCACGCCGAACACGTTTGAGTCTGAGTTTGAGAGCTCGGAGTCTTGAAAGATACAATGTATTGCTTAGAGTACACAGTTTGCCCTTGCTCCAGAAATTCCATGTGGGCCACTCCCTCCATATCCCAGAAAATGGTGAACAAGACCTTTCTTGCAGAGGAAACAACCTTAAACTTCCTTGGACTTGGAGAAGTTTTGTACCTATACTCCATCGATTGGGCTTTACATTCTGGATTGCAGTGGTGGACCCAGGATTCGTCTCCAGTCAGAATGCGTTGCAGAAATGCTCCTCCTTCTGCATTGTAACTCTCTAAGAGTTGAGTACACGTGTCCTTTCTCTGCGCTTTCATCTCTACAATGAGCTGTCTTGGCACTTAACGGGCAGAGACTTTTCGGTAACCCAGTACAGTTGTGAAGATATGGTGCACTCGTTCTTTCAAAATGCCTACTTCATCGGCAATTTCCTTTTGTTTGACCCTTCGATTTGCTCTAATCATGCAGTCAACTTTTTCTTGATGAGCCGTGTCCGATGCCGAAACAGGCGTACCCGAACGCTTTCAATCACACAGGACTATCTCTCTTGGGTCTTCCCCTTTAAAAATTCTCACCCATTTGCGAACTGCAGTCTGAAATGCACATTTCACCATAAACTGTCTTCATTCTTGCATGAATGTTTGCAGCAGAACATCCCTCAGCTGCCAAAAACTCGATAACAGAGCTCTGTTTGATGAGAAGGTCATTGGACGTGGCCATTGTCTCATAAACATGGCTACACCATCACATGTTGCGCGTCATTGCATTATGAGTACAAATGACGTCACACAAACTTTTTGTTCTGGTCAAGCCTAGAAAAATGGTTCGAGAGTAAATGTATGAAATTTTAGGTCGATGTGACGAAAATTGATTGAGTTATTAGCAAACGAAACTTAATTATCAGCCTGTCCTCGAACATCATACATCATGTATGGAATCTCTAAAAAAAAAAAAAAAAACAGTGTTCACACCCCCATCCGCCCTCTCTCTCTTTAGCATTCTGTCACAATAGCCTTAGCTAGATATCTCTGATAGGTACTTTGTAGTCTCGCTACCATTTTTCAGCTCTTCATAAAATTACAAATTTTTGATACATCATAGGCACAAAACCTTTTATAGTATTATAAATGAATGATTTTCAAATAATTGGTTGGTCCATACTGGGAGTTCCACAAAAAGGTAGATAGAAAGATAATAATTTGTTACATTCTTGTATCCATGATTAAAACCATATTCCTACGAGGGCTAGTATTTTTTTTTTATCTGTCTACTTTCAGTCAATCTGATTTTTGTGAGGTTGAAAGTAATTTTGTCTGTGCTGATTAGAATCTAAGGCAAGTTAAAGGCTCACTTTGACAGGGAAACACATGCCTCACGAGAGGTTATTTGTTACTCTCCTTTTTTTTCTTCTGAATTATTGGGTTTATGAGACCCAATCACTACTGCTTTTGTGTCTGTCATTAAATCTTACTATGTTCCTAACTGCATTCAATTACCCCTGCTGATATATGAGATTGATAAAATTTAGGAAAAATAACAGAAGCTCAATTTTTAAATAATAACCAAATACAAATAGGAGCTTTTTGAAAATTCAGGTCTCATAAGGCATAATCACTGCTGTACAGGTTAAAAACGAAACTCTAGAGCACCACTGTCATTTTCTAGTGCTAAACTTCATGCTTTGAAATACCAGTATCAAAATTGGCTGATTTACAATCCTAGAGTTAGCCTCAATGATTAAAACATGTCAAGATAATATGAGACAAAAATTTAAGAGATAAAGAATTGACATTAACAAATCAATTTATGTAAAAGATATAATATGCTCAAAAATGTAATATGGTACCCCGTTCATTTTGTGCCTCATGCGTATTGATAATATTTCAAACATCAATTGTTTTCAAACAGAGGAATAGAATATTTAGTAAATGTTACAATTAATGACAATTTAGACAAAAAAATAATTTTTTCCAATAAAATTATGTTCAATCAATTTTTACAGAAATATTGTATTTTTCATAAAAAAAAAATAAAATAAAAAAAGAACAGAATATCAAAAGCTCTCTTGAAAGCGGTATATGGGTTTACATTTTTGTAACAACAAAAGCAATCTTCAGTGCCATTCTAACCAATCAAACAAGTATAAAAATTTTTTTCCCTTCAAATCTATTTCTTTTTAAACCTAGGAGACATACTTTTCTTTGACTTTGAGCCATTAAAGCAGATAAATCTAAAACGTTTCAATGAGCCAACAGTATCTCAGGAATTATTGTTAGATTTTTCAATCAGTTCAATTTTATCAGCTTAATTTTAGCATATATTGAGCAATACATGATGCCATATATTGAAAAAATGGCAAGTACTGGCTTACCTGCAGAGATGTTCTATATTTAGAAGTGGCCTGTCCTGTAGAAGTCAGGTCAGCTTCACGGCAACGGATGTCTCTCTCATCACTTGAAAAATCCAGCTCTAGTTCCCCATCATCCATTCTGTTACGCATAGACCGTTTGTTTACAAGAAATTCAAAGCTGTTTTGAGTTTAAGAAACCTGTTCTATTATCAGCCACTGTTTTGCTTAGGTTATATTTATAATCTTCAGTCAAAAGTTGTACTTTTTTTTTCCCCGAGAGCTTTACATGCCTTACTAGAACCAACATATTCTCTTTTTCTTTTTATTTCTTTTCAATTCTGTGCTCATGACCTCTCGTAAAATAATTATAATTAAAATTACTATAATTATAATTAAAATTACTATAATTTCAACCCCTGTATATTGCTTATATTTCAGGTCCTTCAAGAGACAGTACTGCACTTAGTCTTAAGAAAATAAAACAAAACCAAACAACTTTAAAAATAACATTGAAATAAAGTTTAAACACAGAGAATAGCGAATGTTTTATTCCCAATGTGCTGGCTATTTCAGGTATTTCAGATTGTGGACGCTAAAGTGTTGGATGAAAAGACCATATTTTTTAAACTAATGAATAAAGTAAAAAGTTTACCTTTTAAGATTGGAAATAATAATTTTTGTTTTCTTTCTTGATTGCAACAGAGATCTGAGCTGTTCTTTCAGTTCGTCCTCACTGTTGAATACAGAGTGTTTCAGTATCGCATTCAGGTTGTTGAGCGACTCTTGGCTTCCATCATGCTCCATTACAAAATTATTAGTCAAGGAAACAACGCATGCTATAAATAAAATTATTGACTTGATAATTTTCTACTTTGTACTACAAAATCCTAGATCTAAATCATAGGGAATTATATCAAAATGGAAAAGGAAAACTAGCGAATAATAATATAAACAAAGTTTTAATCATCAGTAATACAGATCCTATTCTTATTCTCCTACAATTGAATTTCCAGCTTTAAAAAAATAGCTGATAGTTTGGTTGGTTACAAACATTTTATTTCACACAAACATTCTTCACAAATTTCAATTCTTTTTCATCAAAAATTCACTAATGATAATTTTTTTTTTTTAAGTTGTAAAAAGTATTACAGCTAAAAAGAATTCTATTATGGTGCATTGTAAGAGTGAAAAATATTCTCATTAATATCTAAGTCAATATGATAAAAGTAATACTGCATGTCACTCTAACTAAAAGATGACAAGACAGAAAAGGATATGATCTGGCAAGTGGTACTCCAGTATTGGGACAATAACAGATTCTGCCCCAATTGCCTTCAGGTAAGTTTGGGAGAGGAAGCCGATGCTTACAATTTCTTCAAATAAGGTGAGCACTAAGGCATCTGACCCAATACGCATTGATCCAGACTTAAAACCATTTCCATATTGTCCTATGGGCTGGTGGGTGTTTCCTGTTTCATACTTAGCTTTTTCACAGAAGCCAAAACTTTGAGGATAAACACACACAAACATAAATGGAAAATTTGAACCACTCATCATTTGAATTTACTGTCACTTCCAAAAAATTTCTTTAGTTGTCTATGCATCATAGGAAAATAAACTTTGACAAGAAAAAAAACTCTCTAATGCACCTAAATTCTTTTCTTCCTTTTCTGTGCTTCTCTGCTAAAGCCTTTAGAATAATTGACTTGTACAAGTTCTGCATTCAGGAAAAGTTTAGCTATTTTTCCCCTATGCTATATATAAGTCCTAATATTTCAGGTACTGGTAGCTAAATTCACATTTTGAAAACTTTATATATCATTTAATCAGCCTAGATATTAATAAGTGTGCTAACAATAAATAGTGGTGTGATAACTTTGCATACAATTTAGTCACCCAATAACTCAAATAAAAAATGTTTTGTGCAATTTTTACCTCAGCATTTTGAGAAGATTGTCTTTGGGCATTCCAATTCCATCATCTTGAAATACAAGACAAATATTTCCTCCAATATATTCTTTATCTATCGACAAATCTGTTGCTCTGACATCTGGATCAGAAGCATTGTCTGAAAACAAAGGAAACAGAAACTACATATTACATATTTTTGTCTTACATGAGTATTTTTCATCAGAACAACACTAGTAATATATTGTTGCTGACAACATGGCTCTTGGATTTTTTTTTTGTGCTCTATTTCTTATATTTATCCTTTTCATGTGCCTTAGCAATTAGGTCCATTTATTCAGCCTGTGGGTATGTCTCTCCGATGCTTTCTCTTTCATACTTACCCTATTCTTTATCAATCTCTTGGTTTAGCTCAGTTAATTGTGTGAAATTCTTTCATCTTTTCAGGTTTTCTTTTTCTTCTCCCTTTTCATTTTTGCCTCTTGCTTTTATCTCTTGTGATCTCACTTATTGTAATAAGAATTTCTATCATTAGAAACTAGTTTGGCTGCACCACCCTTACAAGCTCTCAAACAGCCAAAGTTTTAATCTCTCAGGTTTCCCCTCAAATTGTCCTGTTACCCTTTTCCTCTTCGTCTTTGTCTTTATCTCTCTCTATTCACTAGCCTCTTTCTCTTTATCTTTCTCTCTTAGCCATCTCATCTTTGATACATTTAATTTTATTTTCATTCGCTTATCCGACTGTCCGAGGTTGCAACTTACCTATTATTTCTGCGAAAGCACTGAAAACCCATGTATGACTTGTGGAATTGACGTGGAGATAGCTTGGGCTTACCTGTAAATAAAAGTAAATCAATATAAACTGAGAACAAAAGACATGCACATGCCTTATACAAAATCAACTGTTTAGGTCTTTTTCTGTGCTCTGCAGCCATGATAAAGTAGTATTTGTAGAAGCCCAGCAATGAATAAAAGTGGTATCCAGGAAGGTGAACAGAGTTGTCTTAAAAATTGAAGGAGAAACAAAAGTGGCAGTCGTTGTTTGCATATATATTGAAAATGTTAACAATCTATACTGCACTTGCAAAAGGGAAACTATGAATTCTATATAAGCACTACCCTCCATAACATACCCCAATGCTTCCCTTTCTGCAGTTGGCCTTTCTTGGTTAGGAAAAGAACTCCATTTTTCTTCCTTTTACTGCTTAAAAAAGTAGAATTATCACCTTATACAAACCCAAACAAGAAGTGTTTATTTTAAGCAAAGATATCGTCTTTTTGCACAAGATTGTACTGATATGACTTTGATAAGTAAAGATATTATAGTTCTCTTATAAGATTTTTAATTTCTGGAAAACAAAAAAAATTATCTTTACCAAAAGATTCTTTTCGCAAATTTGATGATTTTTTAAAGTTGTTTTGGACAGGATTTTTAAAACTGGTTTGAACTGTTTCTAATTTTGCTAAGGGTAAACACAAAAAAATAAAAGATGCAGCTTTTAAAAACATTCTTCGCAATGAATACATGCAATATTCTATTTTAGTGTTTATTCTTTAGCAGTTTAAAAAAAATGTCTAGCAGTCTGACAAAACGAGTCAAGAGAGTTGTGGGTCTCTATCACTGAGATCAACTCAAAATATTAAAGTAAAGAAGTAAATATTCTCTATGCTTTGTGAATAGAAAGCCTTTTGCATGTCTAAAGAAAGTTTCCACACAGAGAGGCAAGTAGTTTTCTTCCTTCTAGACAAAGGTTTTCATTTAAAGTCAATCATGCAATACCACAATACCAACTCATTTTGTCAGACTGCCACACAAATATCCATGGTATTCAGGATGTGCTTATGATTTTAATACTATTTTCTCAGTCAGATGGTTGGTGTCATGCAGGTGATCTGTGGGTAAAAGTTGAAAGCAGTTGTTTGAAGTTGGTGCAAAGGAATTAAAACACTAGATCTATACAGGAAGAGAGGTACCAAGGCCTTATTGATGCTGTCGCTGTAGATGATATGAATGCCAATGTTGGTATTAAAACAATTCTGCCCCCAACAATTTATGGCTCATTAAGATATTATTCACTTTTCAAGATGTCACAAATGGACATCGTACTAGTACAAGTTATATTCTTGAAACTTCCAGCCACCAAATTTAGTTTATTATCTGATACATTGAAATGGAACACCTCACATGTGTGTGACAATTTGGGCGAACCCTCCACATCGCATCAGATATAATTATACCTTGAGTTAATTTTTTTTTTCATTTCCCTGCATTCCATATCAATTTCCGTGTGTTTCAGAGGCTCAAATTTTGTGGATATCTTATTAATAACTGAAATTAAGAATTTCAAAGAAAAAAATCACATTAAAGTATAAAGTTTTACTTTGCAAGAGCCTATACCAAAATAGTTTCAGCAAGTTTTCACAGATTGCCACACACATGTTACCATGAACATTGTATAAAAATTGTGCAACATAATTTTATTATATTTTAAATATTGCATCACCAGAAAACCACATGAATTTTTAATAGATTTCAAAGAAAAAAGAAAAAAATTCTTATGACAATGTAGTAACATATTTGTTTTAATTTACACAAAATTAAAAAAGATGACATAACATTAATACTGTGAGATTTTCTTTTTTTTAATCTGCTTAAAATTTATTTTGCCTGCCACTTGATATTGAAATAAAAAGTAAACTTGAAGATTATACCCCACTATCAGTATACCTGTTAGTGAGATAAAAGAGATTCCCAGAGAAATCAGTGGCAAACTGTTTTAAAAATGTAAACTTAGAGATTATATACCACATTCACTGGTCTTGACAATTTAATTATCAAAGATAAAAGGTAATCAGCGGCAAAACTAAAATATCATGAATCGTAAGTGTTTGCCTCATCTAAATCTAGTATTTGATTGTGGTATGTAATGGACTGAGATCTAAAATTCTGTTTTAGTACAGTACCTTGCAGGACGGAATCCCTATACAATCTGAGTCCATGTTTCTTCCTATTGTTTTTGCTGCAGCTTGATTCTGTTTCTCTTTCGAAGCCTCTGTCCAAAATATAAAGATTAGGATAACATAAAGTTTGGAAATTTTAAAATATGACAACACAAGAAATATCCGTGCAGAGTATAGGCCTAAGTGTAACTGCAATGATTTTTCTGTCGGCCAACGACTAAGGAGTACAAGATCTATTATCTGAAAATTTAAATGCTGATATTGATATAGATATACCTCATCTGCGCTTTCATGTTCTTTTTTTAAAATTAGATATACCTGTAAATAGATATATCTAGATGTGTATCTTGACTTCTAAACCTTCATTGAGACTGTGTCCTCTTTTACAAATTTTACATCTAGATCTTGGGATTAAACTCAAAAAATGTCAACAGCAGATGAAATTGGCCAATGATTCTGATTTCCAGCTTTTGTGAAATGAAATCGATATTTCCCCTTCAAAATGTTCACACTTTTGTGGCATAGTGACAATTCTAGAGTTAAAATTTGATCCAGAGACTTGCAATATTAACTCATTCCAGATGCATGCTGATATATCGGCGCTGACAGGTCTCTCTATTCTTGGTTTTCAGCACAAATTCTGTCTTGAAAGAGTTAAGCTAGGAAATACTGACCTATATAAAAAGGAGATTTATGCTTTATAATCAATACATTAAAATGCAAAGTGCTTAGTTAGTAACGATAAGTAGCCTCTTTCTTTACTAGGAAAACTAAATGAGAAAAACCAAAGATTTATTTCTAGCCACTTAAGTAAATTACTTTTGTTATGCAAAAAAGAAATGGTGGTCATATGGGGAGCTTGAGATGATCCATATTCTTATAAATCTAGCTGGGATCATCCAATGAAGTAAACCCAATTGAAAAAAATAGTAATTTAGACCCAGTCACAGGAAAAATGCACACTTACTGATACTGTTAAGCGCTGTTTTTATTTTTCAGGGGCAAAGTTATGTGTGCACCAGTTCTTTCTTTACTCCACATTATGTAGTCTATAAATGTATAGCGGTAATACACTTACTTGTATTTCAATTCAGGACAATCATTACCGTGAGGTATGAGCCTTCTTCAGGATTTCAAATAGCTATGGTTCCTTCTGAGGAGAGAAAAGACTCTATGCTAGCCAGGGCAAAATCTGTACTGAATCAGCCACTTTCGTATTTTTGTCATCTGATGCGTTTTTTGAAACAATTACGAATTGTTCATAATACCAGGCATGGCTGGTTTAAATTTTGTGTGCAGGCTTACTGGTTGACTCTTCTTAGATTACATTTTTTATGCCTGATACGCTCCTTACATAATAGTTGTGCAGTTGGATTGCAGCTGCGTGCGGTCAAGTGTTTTCTCCTGCTTGGCCAACTTAAGTGGGCTTACATGTTAAGTTTAATTTGCTTATTCAATTACCTTTTTTTGAAGGCATTTAAATCTAAAAAGTGTTCTTGTGAGACAAGGCATTTTGTTAGAGGGCTTCATTCCTATCAAAGAATTTTTGGAAATCTTGAAGGAAAGTTGTTATTTTATTACAATATTACATTTTGATAAGCAACTCCTTTTTTTTCAATAGTTTATAGAAATTTTAATGTTTTCTTCAAGTTTCCTCAAAAGCAGTTAGAAATTGTCTGAAAACTTCACTTCATTGAGCAGAAGTAGACAAATTGACAGTAGTTTATCTTGTATGATTGCTATATAGTTTACAAGAAATTACAAAGTTAATGCATGCTGTGTCAAAATTTAGACTTCTAGTCTTTCTGTTTACTTGGAAAGTCATTACTTCTGTTTTCAATTCATATATCGGCAACTTATTTTGACTGTATATGAACACAAACTTCTATTATCCACCAACAACCTTATTATAGTAAATCAAATAATCTACATGTATTATGATCAAGGCAGTTTTTATTTTAGACAGAATTCTTAAATCTTCTAATATAAAGTATTGAACATGTAATGCTGCATTTTTTGTCCCCAAGAGCATTCTCAAAAAACATTCAACCCTGGCCTGCCCTGACACTTTGATTGAAAAGTCTCTGGTGAAAAGAAGAAAAAAAAAACACCCTCATTAAATTGTCTTACTCTCAAAACATTTTTTTACTGATCTCAGATATTCAAATTTTAAGAAGATGGGTGGGTGTGCCTTTTTTGCAGTAACCTACATATTTTAAAAATGTTTCCTGATTGTTTTTTTAATAAATTGACTTTTGTTAATCATTTCATATTAAAGAATAAATAAAGGATTTTATACAATCATTTTAACCCATTTTTCTAACCCTGCTATTTACAAGATAGAGATATTGAGTAAAAGAAACAAGTAGAAGTTAACAGACTTGAAATAATTTATTTTCAATGCTGCCAATTTTTGCTTTCTAGCAAAATATTTATCTATGACAACTTCAGGAATCTCAGTTTAGAAAAGCAAAGTTTTTTTTTTCTTATTACATACAGTTTTCATTTTTCATTTTGGATGAAAGAGCTTTTCCCAAATTTTTATAGATCTTTATTTGAAAATTTTAGCATCAATGTGTAATGAGTTATTGGGTGTTTAAATTGATCAAAATTATATCAATCTTCAAAAAAAGAGCATCCACTTATCCTCTTGAGTGTGCACCAAAGGTGAATAAGGACCTGGCAAGACGGGGGGAGCGTTTTCAATACCTATCCCAAAAAAAATTCAGAATCCACTGGGAATTTTATGTGTGCACCTATATGATGTATGAACGCCTACACATTTATATGTATATCTGGTGTGGTATAAACAGACAGATAGATATGAGAAAAAGGATTTTAAATTTAAGAAAAAGAGACAAAGAGAGAGAGAGCAAGAAGGAATGAGAGAGAGAAAGAGAGAGAGATGGTCATGAAAGGATTCTGACAAGAAGATTAGATGTTTGTGCAGACCTCCCAACCCTAATCGGTGCTCACAGGAATATTCACCTCTACTCAAAGGAATTTAGAATGTCTCAAAGACGATGCCAGCATATTTTGATGTGCATCGATAAATCATATTACATAATAATTTATATGCTTAACCATACACATTCACATAACAGTAAAATATAATGTCAGTGGCTAATTAATACACCTTTGACCCTCAGAGATGCATAAAAAGTGTCTCCCTAAACACTGTCAAACGTCCAATAATATCACCACTTGCCAAAACTGAAAGAATGGCAGGCTTAGGGTCTGGATGCCAAAGAATTTTGTTTTAGGTGCATACCAAAACTAAAAATCTTTCTCGCACAATTAAAGGTTACACAGAAAAAGAAAAAAAAACCGTGAGACAAGTCTTCAGAATCTCAGATGGGCCTACAATTATTATCCATTGTATGTTAATTAAACATAAAGAAAGCAAGTAGACTTCATTAACATGGTATATATCTATAAATGTACATTCTTTTAAAAAATGAGCTATTGATATGAAAACAAAACCAAAAAAAAAAAAATCAAAATAAAGCTAACAGATATATCATCAACATCAGACGATATAGGTCTGGACCTCGCAGTTGCAGTCAAAATTTAATGAGCACACTTTAGAAGGCTTCATTCTTTTCTGGCATGGTTCCCATGATGTTCTTTTACAAGTTTTATAAGATCGAAAATACTCAAAGTCGCAAGTATTATATATAGGGATCTATATATTATATAAATATAAATTTTTTGCTCATCTGCCCAACGAGGTTAATTTCCCCTTAGCCTTACAAACCAATAAACATTGCATTACAATTGCAAAGTTCTAAGATCTAGATCTAATCTAGATCCAGCCTTCGGTAATATGAACCTCGGTGAAGACTAAAGAATGTCTAAAATTAAAAGACATCAGGCTTGTCTAAATCATATCTGAATGATGGCTTGCTGATTAATGAAGCTTTTCGTATTGTGCACATTTTATTTTTTCATTATCTCTGTCTTTCCTCTGTTTGATGAAAGGCTACCGTTGATAAAAACAATATCGTACCAATGAAACACAGGATCTAGGTCTAGACCCAGATCTAGAGCTGACATGTGCGCTACAAGAACAACTCAAGCTTTACAATCATCTGCTGCTTCAATTTGCAGATTCATTGGTTAAAAAAATTATTGTTTGTAAGTAATTATTTCGCTTTCTTGAAGTTTGGCTGTGAAATTGATGGATCATCATATGTGGTAATAAAATAATTTCGATATATAGTCGTTTCTTGGAACTATACAAGGGACATCACTCCCATCAACAATCTTTGCCACAAACTGAAAGAGTAGGTCGGCGGAACAAAAGAAAAGAAACTGTGAACCCCCCCCCCACACACACACACATGCACATATCTTATTTCTTTTACAATTACACACACGTCAACTGAGAACACCGTGACAGTCTTTATTTAAAGATCGCCAGAATATAAGCCACAGTCGTTGGTTATGATATAATCTAGAGTTTTATAGATCTACGTGTACTTAAAAAGTTGAACCTTCTCAGGTATTCGTACGGCCTATTAAATAACTCCCTTGAGTCGGCTCCCCAAAAGAAAGACACGGTTCTATCGAAAACGTAATGCTAATTACAATATTTATAACCGAGAGAAGAGAATAATTTGGTTTAATTTTTATTGAGAGGAAACAAGCATAATTTTTTAATATTAAAATGAAATTTGTATTAAAAAGGTTATAAAAAAAAAAATGAATGAAAATATGCTACGTTGACTTTGAGTAAGATTAAAAAAGGCCTAGATTATGCTGAAAGGCGAAGAAGGCTTATAGGCCTACTTCTGCGCTCTAATTCTACAGACATCTTTTCAAATATTTTCCGCACGATGGTCTATCTTTTTTTCGGTGCTAAAAACTATTATTAAAAAATAAATATTAAGAGAAGTGCGGCATTTTATGTATTGTATCTGTAGTTCTACTAAAATAGGCCTACTGAGAAATGATATTAAGAAAAGAAATATTAAGAAATATAGTATCTAATAAAGATTTATGATCAAATTAATATCTCGATATAGTAATTTTTATTGTTTATAGGCTACGCATGTGATTTAGGCTTACATAATATAAGATCAAATTTTTATAATGCAAATACCAATATTAATCCCCTACCCGATTAAAAAAAAAACGATTTCTATCTATGCATTTTTAAGAGCATTTTAGAAATAAGATAACTTTTAAACCAAAATCTCCTCTAGGTAACGTTGCAGTATTGAAATTAAATTGTATTTTCGCGATTTACTTTTATTCAAACTAAAGCCAGCGTTTTATAAATTTCTATACAGCTAGAGCTTAATTTTTCAGGAGCAATTGCATTAGAAGTTTGTTTTCTCGTTCTTTAATTAATGTATAATTAATTGTTGGAAGAAAAGTATGGATGAAGATGCTACATAATGAGTTGTTTCTATACTTATTATGATCAATAAATTTTTTCACAAATGTTGTAAGATTTGTTCTAAGTTTGGTACGCATACATGTGAATTATTATTGTCTGTGTTACATAAACGAAATTTCTCTAATAATTCATAATTATTATTATTATACATTTATTTATATTGTCATTTTGGAAAGTAATAGGAATTGGGATGGCTCTGTTAATTAATGTGTTATTAATGCGCTGCTGAATATACAAAAAAACAACAACAACAAAACCAAGCAAACAAACAAACTAACAAACAAAACAACAACTGCAGAAACAGCAGCAGCAACAGCAACAACAACAGCAACAGCAACAGCAACAGCAGTAGCAGCAGCAGCAGCAGCAGTAGTAATAGTAATAATAATGATAATAGTAATAATAATAATAATAATAATAACAACAACAACAACAACAAAAACAACAACAACAACAACAACAACAACAACAACAACAACA
>BLXT01004727.1:77174-90566 GCA_019648995.1 Plakobranchus ocellatus
TTGCTTTTTATTTTGCTTTTTAACATTTTTTTGTAACATGTAAGCAAAGAGATAACAAGTGAACTTGACGACATAATATCAATATGCGCATATTTTTTTCACGAAGATGATATCCAAAGTAATGTTTTCCAAGCTTAAATATAATTTTTTAAATTTTACATGGAAAACAAAAAGGAAAAAAAAAAAAAAAACAACAGCACATACATAGACGGTCAAACTTCCAGCTACCCTGCGTTTTGTTAGACATAGATTGGAGAGGTGATGGAGCTGCATTTATCTTCAAAATAAAGAGGATCATACACTGGTGGTAACCAATGCTGGTAATTCTAAAAAAATCTATAAAAACAGTGTTAAGCAAAATTAAATATTTGAATATCCATTGGCAAATACGGACGAAATTGTTTCTTTATAACTTTGCGAGTGTCACACAATGATTATAAAACCAAAAGGTATCATTTGAAAAAAATACTTGATCTTGTTATTATCTCCCCAACTGTAGTTTGATGAGCCTAGGGTAAACTTTGAGTAACCTTTGAAAAAAAAAAGATATCAAAGGCATATCTGGTTTTGATTAGCATACTTTGCTCATGAAAGACATCATTGTGATCACCTACCCATTTTTTTTTTGTAATTAAAGGTCCTTGGCAAATATAGCCTACTAATGTTGCTGTATTGATTTTAAAATGTTCATCGCAAAGCCTGTTTTTACTTTGATCTTTTTAAGCAAGATAAATTCTGTCCAAAGACCTACAATAATCACTGAAACACGTAGACTCGCTTTCACTCAAAATAGTTTCGAAAAAATTGAAACTTTATGCTATCTAATCTCTAAAGAAAAACAATTTTTCTTTTTTCAAAGATACAAAATGGGTAGCTTTGGGCGGAATAGCTTGCAAAGCTGCAGGAAACTTTCTTTCGAGGTAGAGATAATGATCATGATAGTATGGTTTTGGTGTTGACAGTAAAGATAAAGCTGGTGATTATTTTATGATTTTTATGTTAAAAATTGACAATTATAATGTTGATGATAATCATGATGATTTTTATGATGATAATTCTCATAGTGGTGATGATGATGATAATGAGGAGGAAAAGAAGGAGGAGGAGGAGGGGGAGGAGGAGGAGGAGGAGGACGACGACGACGACGAAGATAATGACAATGTTGATGAAGGCGACATTGATCACTATCTTCTTAGTTTTCTCACGATGATTTTTGAAGCTGTTATTTTGATGGATGGTGATCTTTGTGATCGTCATGATTGTGTCCATATCATCTTATCTTGCCATTATCTGATCAAGACATTTTTTTTTTTTTTTTTTGCCTTTAGAAACCTTAATGTCACTGTGTAGTTATTTCTCCCTCAAACATTATAATACGTGTGCACCATAGCTTAAAGAAAGAAGCTCTTTATTTAATATGTTCCCTTTCATGCCAAGCTAACCCCTTTGCCGCTTCCAACCATCACTAATGTAGCTCTAGATCTATCACACTACACTCTAGGACACACGACCTCTCCTGTTGCTTCATACGTAATGCCGAAAAAAAATAAAAGAATCAACGTAGCGTTTGCTTTTTAAAGGGAAAAACCACATTAACCTATGATTTCTAAAGCCGGGTACATAAAAGCTGAATACGATTATTATTTTTTTTTTCTAAACCGGAAATCGCTTTTACACGTAAGCCCTTGAGGAAAATAAGCTTACTGAACGCCCCGTGTGTATACAATAACAACCAGCTTCTCATTGTGTTTGTAGTTAAACAACTCGAAATTTAAAACGGTGATAAAAGTCCGTTTCCTGCACACGCGACTGGAGAAAGAAGGCAGAGAAAAGAACGCGTGATGCTCGATGTGCTAAGATGAATGCATTATTATACGACGCACTTAAAGAGACGACATTAAAACTTGAGTCCGTCTCAAGAAGACAGTAGTGTCAAGACAGGGGAACTTTAGGATTTAAAAGATGTTATTAGTCCAAAAGTATCTGTCAGAAAAGCGCAAAACTTGGCACGGTTTTTAAAGCAATTTCATAACGGTATTTAATATAAAATAGTAATTGTGAAATTGTGGTATTTAGCGGTTGGGGAAGAAGAAAAAATGCTGAATTAAAACATTGGAAAGATCACTCCTTTTTGGCTTACGATACTTCGAAGTTCATACATAATAATTATAGTGGTACCATAGGGGATACACAGACATTAATCACTATATATCTCTTTTAATATAAATTTTAAATATTTTAAAATACATGGTGTCTTATATATTATTCTAATGTTTAAAGTTTTATCATATCTGACCTTTTGCTTCTGTAAATCTGTTATTTATTTATATGGCCTGTCACCATCAAATGAGGCCAGGCCGTCGGTGTCGGACTAAGAATTTGAATTAGCGACAGAAAGAAGAGTCGCAATAGATTTTGTGTTGGCATGGTGGCACTAACACACATTTTTCTTCCTACTTCATTTTCAATCAGTGACAAAGCCCTGCTTACTATGTCGAGGTTTTCAATTCAGCTTGTGTCAAATATGGAGTTGTGCTTTGATTAATCTGCCAGGCACACATGAATGAAACCAAACATTTATTAGAACAAGTAATAAAAATATATTTGTTTTCAAGACAGGAAATGTGAATTATCAGCTTTCAAATAAAGCAAAACGCCATAAATAATTAGAAAGGTGAACCTTATACGTAACATATCCTGTTTAGCTTTGACTCGTGAGAGAGGGGAGAGTTGCTGCGGGAGAAAGAAAAGGGGTGAATATGTGTGTGTGGGGGGGGGGAGGGGGGATATATGAGAATATGTAAGCTTGTTTTTTGGGATTTGTTGTGACAGCACACGAAAAAACTAAAATCTGCAGAAAATCATGTTAGTTGAGCACTGACATAGGGGATCTGCATTATATCAACCAACAGGTAATTAATATACTGCCACCGCAAAACGAACGTCAGTTCCACCACAATATAAAGCCCTACAACATTATCTTTGCACCCAGTCACACTTGAAGCCCGCTCCCTGCTTAATTTGACAACCTTGTGGGTACAACAACTTCGAAACGAAAAAAAAAGAGGGAAACCTATCTTCAGGGTCCCTGAGGGTGATTTTTTTTTTTTGTGATGTTGTGATCAGTATAGTTCTATTGGATGGGGGAAGGGTGGAGCGGGAGGTGGAATTTAAATAAAAAAAAACAAAAAAACCCTAGCTTATCTTGGCACATAACCGAACCGAACCCTTGTTTTGCCAATAACAATATTGCGACACTTCCTTTTCCTGTGTGTGATCGCATGTTTCTTTCCATTCTTTTGCTTTCATTGCTTGTTTTTTTTTGTTTTGTTTTTTTTTAAAACTAAGATTCCGGAAATTCGTTGCTGTGATTTTATAACATTTTATTTTTGTTGTTGTTGTTTGATAACGTTTAAGTTTCTGCTCTTTAAACAACAGTCACTCCCTTGATTTCATTTTCATTTTGCATAAACAGTTACAATAATAGTTGCGTGGTTGTTTCGGTGGAGTCAATTCTAGTAGTAGTAGTAGTAGTAGTAGTAGTAGTAGTAGTAGTAGTAGTAGAAGTAGTAGTAGTAGTAGCAGCAGCAGCAGCAGCAGCAGCAGCAGCAGCAGCAGAAGTAGTAGGCGTTGTTGTTGTTCTTATTGTTGTTGTCGTTGTTGTAGATTTTAAGAAATGCAAAAAAAAAACAACATAAAAACGCCACAAGTATCCATTGTTTAAGATATGCTATAAGAGCTGTGATAGGGCATGTGCTTGAAGTTGTGGTAAAATTATACTTTTCTTCCCTTTACAGAGAAAACAAAAAGCCCAAGATATCAGCCAAACCCTCAATGTTGGTGTTTTTCAATTATCATCGTTTTGTCTTATAGACATGAGCACCAACAATTATCGTGTTTCGCATTCATATCTCTGGTATTGCCATCAAAACTATTACAGGTTTTGACGGCACTAAGAAAACGGCGACAGTGTAGTGAAAATGTTTTATCTCAACAGTATTTCCTTCCCCTGTCAAACGAAAGTGATTTTTTTCTGTCTCGATTAGAGAGTTCTTCTACCTGTCTCTGTGCTCACACTTTATAACCATGTATGTGTCAAAATAACTGACTGTTGTTTACCCGCCTATCAAATAAAGGCTTGTCTTTTTCTCTTCCTAAAGCTTTTTTTTTCTGAGACTGTTTTTCAGTAAACCTGATGGTATACTTTATAGAAAAGTGCGAGATATAATGTGATTAAATTGGATATGTTGGAGCAAGTAGATTTTGTTAAGAATATTGGGTGAGGCATGATGTATGATACATGTTAATGAGTCTGGGTATGTAGATCTGGTCAATATTATAGTACATGTAGATACACATATTATTAAGAGGAATCTAAGAGATAAATTTTTAATAATACATGTTAGAATTTAAAAGTGGTCACAGGTTGCTTGTGTTTCAAGTAATGCAAAGTCCCGAAAAATTGTTACGTTGCAATCATCCCTTACATTTATGATGATTACGATTAGAAATGTTACAAATTATGATAATATAATTAGTGAAAAAAGATAGTTGATACAGAGGGTTTTTTTTTTTTTTTTTTTTTGGGGGGGGGGGGGGGGGGGGGGGGGGAAAGAAAAGCACGCGGGGAGAGAGCGAAGGGCAGCAGAGAAAGAGAGACAGAGACAGAGACAGAACGACAGAAGGCGACAGTGATAGAAAAATTAAGACACAAGAGCAGCGCAGGGAATGCAAAAACAAATAATTACGGAAAAAGAAAAGCTCAGAGAAAAAGAGGAAGAGAAAGAGAGAAGAGAGAGAGAAAGAGAGAGAGGGAGGGAAGGAGGGAGAAATAGAGAGAAAGAGAGAAAGAGAGAGAGAGAGAGAGAGAGAGAGAGAGAGAGAGAAAGGGTGAGAGCGATTCAGAGAGAAATAGAGATAGACAGAATGGGAAAATGAAGGTGTAGAACTAGAACCCATAGGCATGATTATTAGGTCTACGGGACTCCGACCTGTCATCTAAACAAGGGCAAAAAAATGATAGAAAGCAAAAAAATGGCTGTGCTGTTTGACTAGGCTAGTTCATTATTAACAACTAAAGAAAGTGCGAACAAAAGGCATCGCGCGTTGGCATGAATATTCATCTCTCTGCATACATTAACAAGAGTAATGGATTGCATTGGAGTCGGGTCACACAGTTCGTTTTTGTGTCACAGAGTACTGTTGCCAGCTCCCGCTCTAGCAGTAAGCTCAGAATAGCAAAAACAGGATTCAGCCGACGCAGAGGTTGATTGTCCTAAAAGAATCAACCATCGACAAAGAGAATGAAAGAAAAACATCCACCTAGTGTGACCGATTGTTCAGGCTTTTTTACCGTCACGGTTCAGAATTAACGTGAACCTGGGTTCTAGGAAATACCTGCTGCCCAATGAAGCTCTGGATTTTAAAAGGAAAGGCCTGGCTATAGGTGTCGAAAGTAGTGATTTGTATTTCTTTTTTTTTTTTTTATAGATCTGTAACTGTTCTATTTCAGATCTTTCCTCTACTAGGTCTTTATGCTTGTGATAGCAATTGAGAGAGAAGGCTTCTTTTTTTTTTTTTTGTATTTTTAGTAACGTAACGGTATGGCGGATATAGTAGTTTTGATTTTGGTGCAATTTCCGCTACAGCATGTACCGTATTTTTTTGCTTAGCGCGACTATGGTTGAATAGAATCTTTAGGAGCGTTGGTAGCACAATAGTCACAGAAACCGAACCCACATGGCCATTCTGTTGTTTGTTTTCCAGCCCTGTTCCGATATTTTGGTCTGACTGGGGCCTACAACCTGAGATTGCCTTTAAAAAGAGGCACTTTATGTACAAAGAAATGAAACAAAAGTTGACACAGGTGGACTCTAATCCAATTTAGAAATAGACATGGAGAAATATACATCGATCTAAACTGCCAGCAATGCATAAGCAGTTTGCGTGTGGTTGAGGTTATACAATTTGATGATCTCAAGTTTTCAGTCTAAAATAAATAACCAATGAATCTGGAAAGGAAAGTCTGTAAAAAATTCTGTTCGATGTCGACCACAAGGCTATTTTGAAAGATCGAGACAGTAGGTTGCGTGGAGAAAAATGATCTTAGAGGAGAGGAAAGAGTAATATAGAAGAAGTTACTTTTAGGAAATAAAGGAATCTTTACGAATAGTTTAAGCACAAAAATTGTGACAGTAAAAAATGTTGAAATTGTGTTGTTTTTTTTTTTCTTTCTATGAAACGTGTCAGCTAACTGAGCCAGAACCTACAAGTACATTTGGACGTAAGTTATATGGTATGTGAGATGCAGTAACATCAACAGGACGAAAACGACCACTTTTATAAACGGCTCCAGCATGGACAGAGAGGAGTATAGTTATTAATTCATCATCATTTAAGTAAACAATCCGCGATGTTGGAGGAGAGAGAGAGAGAGAGAGAGAGAGAGAGAGAGAGAGAGAGAGAGAGAGAGAGACAGAAGGGGAGAGAATGGGAGAGAGAGAAATGGATAGTCACAGAACACGCGATCATCCAGTGGTCACCTCAAAATGTCCTCAGTGGTCAATCGACTGTGGCCTCTGCTCGCTGGACCATAGTGAGTGGCCGCAAAAATCTAACGTGCTGACCACCGGAAAAGGACACTGACCCAACATCAACATATAATGGGTGACCTCTTCTTTACAACTCAGGAAGATGACAGTATATAATAATATTCTATGTCGATTGTTTTCGTTATCATTTATTTTATCAATAGAAGATATAGATCTTCATTTTGCTATATGGCTGTTAAGTGTAAATATCCGTAAAATTTCAAAAGTGGTTACAGGCCTTTATTAAAACAGGTAAGAAATAGTGACAATAATGGGAAATATCAAATTGCTTGAGAATTGTATCTAACGTTTTCGCTGGTCAAAATAATGTCGAGGTACATTTAATCATTAAAGAGAAACAAAGTTATAATAACAGCAAATAATCAATATCATATTTTAAATTTATGTGTAGAGGAGCTGCGTATGTACATAAACATTATTTTGCTGTGAAGTAAACGACCCATTTTAAATTAAAGAAAAAAAAAAAAAAACAGTATTGCTGGAGCAAAACACCGTTAAGCTCAAAACGTTGAAACCAAAGCTCATAACCAAACAATTATTTTAAGCGTCAAATTTTATTTTTAAAATTGATCCAAAATGTATTCAAACCCTATATTTTCTATTTTAAAGTGTTTCGCTTTCTTTTCTCTAAAGGTATTTTTGATAATATGCTCATAATTAAGGGTATAAGTTTGTAATCCTCTCTTTTTGCTCTTTGCTGCATGGCTCTGTGATACGAGCTTGGACCATACATAGATATATATATATATATATAGACACATGACCTAATCACAAAGAACAAAAAGTTATATTTACACCCAAGTCTGTTTCAATTGTTGCATCCATTTTAAAAGATCTGGTCCATCCTCTTTTGATGGAAATTTATAAGCTGTGGGAAAATGAATATGTTAGTCTTCATTTAAAAATTTGTTAAACTCTGCCATATTTTAAACAGCCAGAAGATTTCATTCAGAGAAGTTGCTAAACTCATTGGGTTAAAGGTATCATCCTTTGAAGCAGTTCCTCATGGCCCACTGTATTATCGACATATTGAAAAAGATAAAAGCAAAGCTTTACTCATAAACAAAGGGAATTGGGAGAAGAGCATGCGCTTGTCAGAACTAGCGAAAACAGAAATTCACTGGTGGCTGCATAACATCAAGGAGAGTAAAGCTCCTATATGTGTAGAAGGGCCCACTCTAATAATAATCAAACCAGACACTAGTTTAAAGGGCTGGGGAGCTGTCTGTGACTCCATGACGGCTGGAGGTCCGTGGCTAACAAACGAGCAGTTTGAGTACCACATAAATGAATTAGAGCTACTAGCTGCTTACTATGCACTAAAATCCTTTATTAAAAATAAAAGAGATATCCATGTAAGGGTTTTTGTGGATAACACAATCGCCATGACCTGTATCAACAAAATGGGCTCAAGTAGGTCAGAGAAACTTTTTTTTAACAAAATGGTTGTGGGAATGGTGCACTGAACGAAAAATATGGGTTTCGGCTGGAAGAATTGCAGGTAGAGATAATGTAGAAGCTGACTTGGAGAGGCGAAGAGTCAATCTTGATATGGAATGGCGATTGGATCCCAATCTGTGACAATCAGCTCTCCGACTGTTGAATGCACATCCAAGTGTGGACCTGTTTGCATCTAGACTTAACCATCAATTCTCTAGATTTGTATCTTATAGACCAGATCCAGATGCATTTGCTGTTGATGCGTTTCACTTAAGCTGGTCAAAATTAAACTTCTACGCTTTCCCACCTTTCTGCCTTTTGTCCAGGGTGCTTCAGAAGATCAAGATGGAGAAAGCCACGGGAATACTAATGGCACCTCTTTGGCCCACTCAACCTTTTTTCCCGATTCTATTGAAGATGTTAACTCAGGAGCCGGTGGTTTTGTTAGCGAGAAAGAAACTACTTTACCTCCCAAGCATGCCAGAAGAATCCCATCCTCTTCACAAAAAAGTTAAGACTGGTGGTATGCAAAATATCCGGCAACGATTCAGAGAAGATGGATTTTCGCTGGAGGCAACAAAACTACTTATGGACTCATGGCGCCCTGGGACAAAACGACAATATGAACATTACATTAAAAAATGGACAGCATATTATGCAGTGCGAGTGGGGGTTGACTGCATGTCGCCACCTGTAGCTCAGGCAGTGAATTTTTTAGCCGAACTGTACACGTCAGGAGTTTCTTTTTCAGCTCTTTGCTCTGCGAGATCAGCAATGTCATGTTTCATTTATTTTAGAGAAACTAATGAAACATTTGGAAATTTACATTTAGTGAAGAAGTTCATGAAAGGGGTGTTTGAGAATAAACCATCTATACCCCTTAAAGATAGGGTTTCAGTTTGGGATACAAATACAGTTTTATCATTTTTAGAAACCTGGTATCCATACACAGATTTAAATCTAAAAGAGTTGTCACTTAAGTTAACTATGTTATTAACTATGGTACTGTTGTCTGGGCAGAGGGCTCAAACCATTCATGCTTTGGATGTAAATCACATGGATTTCACAGAGAGTAGCTGTACATTTTACATTTCTAAATTGTTGAAACACACCAGGAACGGCGTTCATCAACAGCCTATATGTTTCTTAGCTTTTCCTTTTAATCTTGCTCTTTGTGTCATTACTTGTCTTAATGAATATATTGGCAGAACGAAAAGTATGAGAGAAACAAACGGGGAATCAAAATTGTTAATAAGTTATCAAAAGCTTTACAGAGCCATTAGTAGGGACACAGTGTCTAGATGGATCAGGATGTAACAAAATGCCATTTGTCGCCACTTAGCGTTAGGGGGCTGTTGCTTATGGTTCGTAATGTAAGGTCACAGAGGTCGGTATGCTCTACACCCACAGGAATTAAGGCATGGGAAACCGATAGCTTTAGTGCGCATCTTCTAGATACGTTAGATGATAAGATGTTTGGGGACCGTCTTTCTCGCTGAAAGACGACGTCAGTAACAAAGAACTTAATGTGACCAGGAGGCCTACGCTTCTACCTAGGTGTTCGGGGGAAAAGTACGCAATTGGGGACTGAATCACGGGATTTTCCTGCACCGCTTGCTTGACTTTGAACACATTTAATTTAAGTCGGAAGTTAGGGGTTCCGGTAGATGTCGGAAGTTATGACGAGTAGGTGTTGATTGATTGAATCGGAAGTGATGGGTTTCCGGGTGGGAGTTGATCACAATGATTGAATGAATGGAATCGGAAGTCACGATTTCCGGGCAGATGAATAAGGCTTGGCAATTGATCTTGTATAAAAGACAGTAGGTTCTCACAGTCTGATCAGATCATCAGCAGCGATTGCTGTATCTCGTGAAGGAGACGTTTACTCTCTTACTTTGGAGTCACGAGGACTCTTGTCAGCTCACGGCGGTTTGAGCACGACGTTCTATAAGGCCAGGTTATAGGCCAACGTTTCTCACGAAGAGAACGTGTGCAGAGGCTCTGTGTTGAGCTACCAGATTGCTTTGGCAATTGGTCAATTTCTATCGGCTCTGGTGAGAATTGTGATTACCTACTCCTTAAGGATTAATACTGTTTCTTTTCACTAGGCAAAGTGCCTATAAGGTGTGATTGATTCTCTTTAATCGATACTTGCAATTAGTGAATGATGTAGAGATTACAGTCAGTTAAAGACGTGTGCTGCTAATGCGTTAAACTTCATGTAACAGAACTTTTCAAGAATACTAAGCAAGCTTATTCATCAGCCAAGCATAAATTGTAAATAATGTGACAGCTTATTCTATTTTAACTTCGGTTAATTGATTATCTAAATGTATAAGAGTTACGACGTTATAAGGAGAAGCAGTTGAAGTATTAGTGACCAATAACTATAATGTTTGAATAAGCCGCTATGGCATGAGTGCATAGTGTAATAATTTAAACTCTGCTACTTGACTTTATTATAGTGAAAGAGCCGAGTGAGGTCGGGCTACAAGCCACTAATCATCCCAGAGTATCAGCTCCAGTGTCCAGATATAGGACATCAAGTTTTAAGCATAAAAAGAATATGAAGTAAGAACATACCCATATTTATATGGTTTGAACGAACATTATAATACGGAACTTTAAATCACATGAACACTTTGATGTGAAGTTTTATAAATTAAACGTTAATCAACGATCTGCTGATCAAGCGAAGGACAACCGGACCAGGGACAGATGCAACTCTCAAGGGAAAAGCCTTAATAAATGACATTTGTTATAGAGATTATTAATTAAGTGTTTTAAGTGCTGAAGTGTAATTTCTCTATATGTAATTCGGAGGTTGCAACCTGGCTGAAGGGGTAAAGTAGACATTAAGATTTTGGAACAGTTGTTGTTTTATCAATTAATTTTAATTTCTCTTTCATATGGTAAATGTCATCATCATCATCAGGTGCCTTGCCCCTTGGCATTGGCGATCATGTCCTTCCAGCTCTCTCGATCCCAGGATTCCGACAATGCGTCCGTCACTCTCTTTGTCTCCATCCAAGAAGTCTTGCCATCCAGCATTTTCTCTCTTTGTCTTCCTCTGCTCTTCTTTCCCTCCATTCTTCCAGTTGTAACAAGGTTCTCTAATCCTTCTCTTCTCATTATGTGTCCCACAAACTTTGCCTGGCGTCTTCGTATGGTAAATGTACACCTTTCTTTAACTAAGCTGTTAACCATCATTTACCTTCTTAATGCCATTTCTTTAATAAACTTTTAATTTGTCTTTGTAACTATCAAAACTGTGTTGTGTTGGTGGTATTGGAAACGTCTCATTCATTACAGTCCCAATCCAGTTACAATCTGTGTTCGCGATTGGCGTGATCGCTAACCCACATTGTGACACAGGACACTATTGGATCTCTCTAGAATAGACTTGACGCTGTTCACAGCGCACAGCACCGGGCAGCCAGCACTTCTGCTGCGGCCAGGGCAGGCTTGCCTCTAGCATATCTATATTAAACTCTGCAGGCTGGTCAAGCGAGTGCACTTTTGCTAGGTTTTACAGAAAGGAAATAAAAACCAATTTTGGGCAAGCCCTTCTTCAGGCTCACATGACGGGTAAACAGTAAAACTATCGCCATCTTATATTTGTTTCTTGTACAGCTTGTAAATGTTATTTTATTTTTGTTTTTATCATTTCTTTCTGATGAAAAGTTGAAGCTATGTCCTTCAATAGTTCATATCTAAATATGCTGTAATGGTTCTGCAGGGTTATGGCAAGTGTAATGTAAACTTTGAACTTGATATATACTATGTTTTCATATTTTCTTGTTTTCACATATTTCACATATGTTCATACTCTGTGTCAGCGTGACACGATCTGCGAATCGTTCAATTGCGAAATAAAATAATAGAGATTTGTTTTCAAAAGCTAATATATTCTTCATGGATGTTTATATTTTTATAAATCCCATGCCGTGCTCAAACCATAGTTACTCTAAAGTCTCATCTTAACAAGGAGTGCCTGTCGGCAATGAGAGGAAATTATAGAAACAAGCGAGACTTACTTGTAAGTGGAGGGTTGTTTCTGATTTCCTCGAGTTGTTGACAGGAACGGAGTGATAAGATGCCCTCCCGATGTTACCCACCCCTATGCAACGATTTAAAATGCAAATATTACTGACTTAACTAAACTTTGAGGTTCAGAAATGTAAACTATGGTTCGAGCAATCTAAAGTGTGACTCGACTAGCGCTGTGTGTCTCTCATCTTACCACTCCGTTCCTGTCAACAACTCGAGGAAATCAGAAACAACCCTCCACTTACAAGTAAGTCTCGCTTGTTTCTATAATTATCGCAAATTAGATTAAAAAAAAAAAAAAAAGAATGAACCTATCGTTTTTCATACCATCGGTGTTATTGAAACCGATACAGAGTAACAAACACTAGGTGATGATGTTGCATTGTTCGTACCAAAACACAATGCAGTTGTCAAAATCTTAATGTCGGTTCAATTAGAAAATCAAATATGTATATGGACATGTAATATAATTCCATATTTCTTTCTTTTTCCTAAAATATAATTTGGGGTAAAATTAAAAACAAATGTTACTATTGTGCGATTCGCCAAATGTGAATAGCATTTTAAAAAGCCATTAATATAATACAGCTTGAAACCCTGGTTTCTTATCGTTGCAGTTATAGAAAGATTCAGCTGCGCTTCGCAATTCAATACTGCAACTTAATATCCGCTTGGTTGGATGAACAACATTAACTTTAATGTAAAAAGGAACAAATTCACCGGTAGAGAGGGTGTGAAACATTATTGAAAAAAAAAGAGATTTTTTTTTAATTGGTCATGCCCTATTCATGTTTCTGAAGAGACACTTGACGTTGTTGTGTAGGTTCAAGCAATGTGAGTTTTTGATCAACTTCTCTCTCTCTATCTCTCCTCTCTCTCTTTCTCCCTCCCTCTCAATCTCTCTCTCTTTCTCTCTCTCTCTCTCTCTCTCTCTCTCTCGCTCTCTCTCTCTTTTCTGTTTTTCTGTCTATCTTTTTCTCTCTATTTCTTTCTCTCTGACATTCCCTTCCTCTTCCTCTCTCTTTCTTTCTTCCTCTCTCTCTTTTTCTATCGGTCTTTCTCTGTCTGTCTGTCTGTCTGTCTCTCTCTCTCTCTCTCTCTCTCTCTCTCTCTCTCTCTCTCTTTCTGTCTTCTATTTATATATTTGAATTCTCTCTATATATCTATATTCTTTTCTCTCTCTCTCTTTCTCTCTCTCTTTCTCTCTCCCTCCTCTCTCTCTCTTTCGATCCATCTATTTCTATCTCTTTTTTCCTGTGTCCATTTACCCCCCCCCCCCCCCCCCCCC
>BLXT01004727.1:163604-176799 GCA_019648995.1 Plakobranchus ocellatus
GGGGGGAATGCAAATCAATACTCCTATGTATCAAAGTTCTTGTAATGAAAAAAAGATCGCACCATTCTATTTCAGGTCCTTCATGCTTAATTTGTTTTTCTTTCGGTGTTAGGTGTGACATCAATATTGTCTTTAATTTATAAATTAACTTGGAAATGAAACCGATTTTTTTTAAAAAATCCAATCTATGTTCGCCAGTCACAATTAGAGCAAATCCGAAAACTGCCATAAAATACAAAGTATAACTATTTGCCTTTTATCCAGAAATTCACTATTTTGTTTTGAAAGGAAAATTTATAGATGTAAAATCAGAATTATTAAATACATGATTGTATAACACTTCATAAGAAGAAAGAACAAACATAACGAAAACTAACGAGAAAATATAATAATATTATTACGGATTTACTATTCAAGGAAAAAATGTACAGAATTATTCTTCTCTGCTTAACGTCTTGAACTTTCAGTCAAAGACCATTATTAAAAAAAGATAATTGTTTATTGAAAGGGTTTTGAACTTTATAGATTACCAGTCTCTCTTCTTGTACATTGTGATCAATGGCTTTTTCATGACGTATTTAGAGGCTCAAATTGTGTTTACTTCGGTCTTTGCGTGTGTGTGAAAATGATTACAATAGAAGGAAGACTGGTGCACTTTTCAAAAATACTCTAGATAATTGCATAAATGAGAGAGCATAATTTTTGTTTTTATTCCGAATTTGATAGGGTAATCATAAAACCAGTGGAGATCCTGCCAGCCAACACTAACTTTTCCGCTTACAATCATATTTACAACAAGATATTCGATTCCTTTGGGCGGATACAAAGGGATTTTATGACGTAGTCAACTTTAACAAAAGAATGGATTATTACAAATCACGCCTTAATTTTGACCACGAATGTCTTTGTAATTATGTAGATCTATAAGTTTAATCTTATTTGGTTATTCGATTACATTATTGGTAGTTCAGGGTAAGCTTTGCTCTCAATAAGTGTGAGACGTCATGCTTCTAGTAAACCTATAGAATGAAGATGTTTTATCTTCTCATTTCCTTGACTTCTCGTGTGTTTTTTTTTTGTTTTGTTTTGTTTTTAACATAAAACCAGCGAAGACCTTAACTCCCAAATAGAATAAAACCAGATTCGCACATAAACTAGAGACTGAGTTATCAGCGAAAGAATTCCCCTTTATTTGTCGATGCTTCCATAACTGCACTGAATCACTTTAAGAGGCCTTGACAGTAATAGCAAAAATAGGTTGTTTTTTTAATGTCAACCAACCAATATGTGAACTCATCTTTACTTTCTTTCTGTTTTCAATGAAAAACTCCCTTTGCAACTGGTCTATTGGTTTTATGGGACGCATTACCGTCTCTTGAGTTCATTTAATATAGGTTAAGGGTTGGCTTTTATTCATCATTCTTCTCTCATAAGAATTAACTCTGAATGCCCTTTAGCAAAAAGTTAAAGATGAAAGAATGGCCTGTTTTTTTTTTTTGTTTTTTGTTTTGTTTTGGTTTGGTTTGGTTTGGTTTTATCTCCTAATCGTGTTGTTTTGTGTGCGATAAATCCCACCCAGTAATTATAACTTTAAATAAAGCTAAAAAATCTCGTTCATATCTCAAAGTATCTTATTTCGAAAGACAAGATTCAGACACCAAAGAACAATAATGGGCTAAAATATTTCTCTTCACACTATTTTAGCACCCTTTTGAGGACAGCACTGCAAGAGAGAAAGACCCTTGGACTACTAGGTTTTCTTCTTTTTTTAACAGAACAAAGCCAAGAGAAGCACATAAGCACATTTACGCATACCACAATTGTTATAAAAAACGCCCATCGTGTTAGTGATGGGGAACTGCAGGGATTTAAACTAGTTTACTAATGTGGTTTAAAATGAGAGCATGGACGGTAAGTATTCCGGGTGAAAAAAAAAGAAATAATATTGTAAAGTGAACAGAAACATAAAAAAAAAAAAAAACTAGCGACAAAAGAAAAATGAGAAAAGTTTTGAACATGTAGAACTAGGCCATGCATGGAGAATTGTATACATAGATATGAGGAGGAAAAGAGCAAGGAGAAGGAGTAAACAACAAAATAAATTGTCTTCATATTGTTTAAACCTACAATACATGTCGGAATAAACCTTTTTAAATTATTATTATTGTAACATGTGAATTGCTTTTACAGGAGCAATGTTGGTTGAAGAGAATGGGGAAGATGTTTGGGAATGGAAAGAGAGGAGGGGCGGGGGTGAAGAGGGAAGACAGTAACTGCAGAAATCTTCTCTCATAAGTAGCATATTTTTTTCTGTTAAACTCTTTACTTAATGAGGTAAACACAGATATTGATGAGCATAGTTCTCTCTAAATTTCCTTACTGTTTTTAAATTGAAAAAAAAAAAACAACAACAAAAAAAAAACACGATAATGTATCTCGAAAAACCACAAAAAACATAAACTTCTCTCATTGTACATAAATTGATGTGAAACTACATAAATAAATGGTATTTTTTTAAATTCTACCTCTGCTTTACTTAAAAATTTACAGGTTTTGACATTTGAATTTCCAATTTTCATCTTCCAGCCTTTTCCTCTATCCATTCGCACGGGCCATTCCTGCACAATTAACCAAACATGCACCGTGTCCTTTCTTATCGTTTTTTTTTCTTTGTTGTTGTTGTTTTAAAGCGCTCTTATATTTACAGGGAGGTGGGGGTAGGGGGGGGGTGGCTCATCTGGTAGGGCAATCGGCTACCAAGTCAGGGGTCCTAGGTTCGAATCCCAGTCCGTGCTAAATCAATTATTCATTGCTCCTCTGTGTCCACCCAGCACTAAAAATAGGTAGCTAGGTCTCAGATACCAATTAAATCAGCAAGTGATGCACAAACTTAACTACCTTACCGATGCTTCAAAGGGATAGGGTTGTAGGTAGGCGAGGTCGGAGTCATCGTAACCGTAGCATATCTCAGGTATATTTTGTACCGTTTTTTTTTTGTTTTTTTTTCTGCTCCCCTGTGTGTGTCCTCTCTCACAATATCTTTATTTATATACAAAAGAAAAGGGTGGCAATCTTGATATCCAGTAGTCATGATGTGTGACAACGGATTAAAATATTGTTGACATACAGCAAAACTTACCTCTGCCCATCTCCGTTCAATCCAGTTCAACGATCACCCCCCCACACACACACACACACACACACACATCCTAACTACATCCACAGAAGGATAACACCTCTCTCCTCCTTATATTTGTCTCCATGGCTTGATGATAAGAGAAAAAAAAAAAGAAAAAAAGTTGTTTTCCAAAGAGTTTGTTATCCAGCTCGGTAAGCCTCTCAGTCTGGACCTAATCCGATAAATAATAGTCTCTAATAGCAGGACACATTGTCCAGGGCTGTATCGTGCCCTACCGCAAGGGCCACTTCAACCAAATTTCTGGGGCTTCAAGAAAGCTTAACGTTTGTTAATCGCAGGTGGTATTGATTACTGTCGTAAGTGACATTTTTGGCGTGTACCCAAGTAGAAAAACAGATTTTGATTATTACGGTAAGGGCACTTGCAGTGAGGGTTATTTCAAAATCGTTATTGATTACCATTGTATGGTTACTTACCACTGTATTCAATTGAATTTTGTTCCATGTATTAAAAAAAATAGTTGAATTCTGCCGTAAGTACGCACTTACAGCTCTACTCAATGACCGAAAAGTCCAGACAAACCTGGCGATTGTATTCTTTTAATAGCACTTACGGTGTAATTAACCTGTGACTATTATAATTTCATACCTCGATTTATTAAATTTGAACATCATGTTTGCTATTAAAATAGGCATAGATTTACTATGATACACCCTAAGATTATTGGTGACCAATTTGTTCATCTCTTTTGAATGAAAAGTGCCGATACCAAAAGTATCAGGCTTGATCAGATTACAAGAATGACCTGTAGAAAAACATTGTTGAATAGTATGCTTTAATCCAGTTAAATGTTATCTGTACTATGAATCTGGAACTTGCGTATTTTTTAAAGAAGTCTGAGAGATTATTGGCAAGTACTCGGTCCTTCCCATAGGCATCTATAGTAATATTGTAATGAAGAGAGACAGAAACGTATTCATCCTTGTTTCTACTTATAAGACATAGGTAGAATAGCTTCTGCATACAGCAACACAACGCTGATAATTCGCTCTCCAAACATGATTGCATCTTTTATGAAAAATCTTACAGACTTACTGAAATTAGCTGATTATATGGGTCCAACTCTTTTAATGTAGTGAGCCATAAGGCACCTTCATCAGCAAATCTAGAGATGAGAAGCCGATAACGTCCGTCTGGTTCAGTATGATGTATGAAGAGTCAGATGAATTAAACTCATGTGTGTCTCTGGATATTCCATTGTGTGACACTGTATGTCTTCAAACCCAGGGGAATGACAAAACAGGGGATATGATTTGCGCCTGAAGGCAATGAACCAATCTAGCCCTGAAGGATTGGCCAATTTGAAAGAGGCACTTGGAAGACGAATCATATAAAGATAATTTTGTAAGGTCACATTTTAAACTCAGACAGCGTAGAACGTGTGATCTACACTCTCCCTTTGGCAAAAAGACCAAGTTACTTTAGGACAACCTTGTAAACATAGCATTCTCCACGAGATCACTCAGAGTTCTCTCTTGGACGACGCTGCTCAAGTTGTATTGCAACAACTAATAGTGATTCGATTGGTCAATATTTATAGCTAATCTTGACTACAAAAGTGTACATTATACTCTTTTCTACAATGAGTTGTTTGTTTAATATTGACCAAATAAGCTTATGCGTTGCATAACTACTGTTTTCTAGAGGCTGTAGGCTGCAGATATAAAAGATAGCGCTGTGCAATAGTTGGGAGAGCTGTCAGAGGTACTGGGGAATGTTAGGGAGCTTGTAGATCTAAGTAATGAAATAATTTAAATTGCTATTCTGAAATTGTTCTTGATTAAAATTAATAAACTTTTTGTTAAATTTTCGTCAAGATCTGGAGTGGTTTCTGGATTATTTGGTCTATTTTAAAGGTCTCATTGTCACAGGCAAAGTGAAATTAGATTATAAGTTAAAAACACTAAGTCATTTATAACAATACGGAAGAGAGAAATCATCAAAATATTGCTCCCAACTGAATATTTTATTCTGAGTTTAAACCAGATTATCTCAAATGATCTGAGGATCGATGCAAATTTCCTGCTGCGTTTGGGAATGATGAAAATCAAAGTTGTCTGAATCATATACGATTACTTGTATAAGATTGAAGATATTGCAATTTCCTGATTAAACAGATCACAGAAATCGCTGAAGCGTCCTGAAATATCTGGTCAAAAAAGTCAAAAGCTGTATCGCAGAGAGCTACGACATTATCATAAAACAGCAAGGACGGCAATTAAAAGGATATACACTGCTCACCGCTTAAAGTCTCGCAAAAAAGTTTAAAATCAAAAGACAAATTACTCCTACTGATGGATTTGAGTGTATGGCTGGTATGTAGGAGTCAAATTAGATATGTTATCTTTAACAGAGAAAGTAAAAAAACGGTTTTCTTTTATTCTGAAGCCTGCGAAAGACAAAATCGAAATCAGCATACAAAAGATTTGATTTGAGAAATTCGCAACAAATTTGATTTAACGGAAATCAAACGTTTTTTCTCTATTTGTCGAAAAGAGGAAAATGAATTTCACTCTAATGTAAACTAATCTTGTAAAGAAGCAGACAAATCCATGACATTCCAACTAGCCGCATGCATACCATTAAGGCAAAAACATCCTCGTAATGAAATACATGATTTGGTTAAAAAAAAAAAAAAAAAAACATCAGTATGTTCAAAAGATATTAAGCAAATAAAACGCCTTGATTATGAATAGCAAATGATAAAAAAGTTCATGATTTTACGCACAAAAGAATCAGAATAGAAGCACATGTAAGGTAAGGCACACATATTATATCGTTTGAGAACAGTAGATCTGGTGATCGATGGCTCCCACTAAATTTCTTGATGAGCAAAAGCGAGAGAGACCTGTTATTGTTTTTCGTTGAACAGTAATTTGTACACACATGTGTATGGTGCAATGCATAACTTTAATGCACTGCTTGCGAATCGGTATCTATCTTCTCACATGATTACACCTAGTCATATCAATAGCATGGGAGGGCCAAAAATACTGACAATAAGGAAAAGAAAAGAACGAGAAGGTAGGTAAGGAAATGCAAGAAAGATGAGAAAGAAAACTGAGAAATAAAACGAAGAGAAAGAGCTGGAATGAACGGGAGAAGATAGAAAAGTGGAGAGACTGAGAGAGAGAAAATAAACGGAAGAGAAACAAAGAGGGAGAATAAGAAGAAGATCGAAAATAAGAGAGAGAGAGAGAGAGAGAGGGGGGGGGAGAGAGAGAGAGAGAGAGAGAGAGAGAGAGAGAGAGAGAGAGAAACAGACAGACAGACAGAAAGACAGGGACAGAAGCACGGTGAGGCAGAGCCTACCAAACATAGAGGTTTACTTAACATGTTCATTTTTTTGGTTAGGTTTCCAATGTCGCCAATTTGCTGGTTTGCATGAATGCATTATTCGATTGGCAAAGCATTTGTGCTTTCTCTTCTTTACTTAGCACGAAACTTTGCTACAAAGTAGATCGGTATAAACTATACTGTACTAATTAAAAAAAAAAAACATTAGGATTGCTATTAGGGGTTAGAAAAATATGCTTTTTTGTTTGTTACGTTCTCTATAAACTATCATGCATAGGAACGTTTAAATATCGATCAAATTTCAAGCTAAACTCGCATATCCCTACCTCCACTCCGAACCTCGAACAAAAAAAAAAGCACCAAAGATGAAACAAACATGTGAGCCGGATTAAAAATGATTTTCTTTGGTATTCAATTTTGCTACTAGTGCCTTAAGTGCTCAAGAGCTATGTAACTATATTTTTGGAACTCGGTGTAAATCGTTTTTACAACAGCCAAAAGTGCTCTTACGCCTCTAATCAATGACGAATTTTCGATTCAAAAGCACCGTAAGTGCCCTTACGGCAGTAATTAAAATATTTTAGCAACTTCACAACTGCCGTATGTCCTATAGCTCGGAAACCAATGAAGAATATCAAAACAATTCTATAGACAAAGAAAGATACATAGAAAAACAGCTTTCACTCCGATGTATAGGAGAATTGGTTAAGAATCGTCGAAGTAAGACAGTTTTTTCAATCTCCTGAAAAATTTTCCCATTGGCGCTTATGGCAGTAATCAATACCACCCGCGTAATGGTTTTTTGAAAGTCAGAGTGGCCGAGGCCACAAAGACGTGTCATTAACTCAGCCTGAACAGTATGTGGGAATGAAGTACTCAGGTTCCATTCTTTTCTACTTCATTTTTTTTTCTGTCTCTTCTATCCAGTGTTTCCTGCTCTCTGTCAGGCCATGTCTAAAATACTGGGTCAGTTATCCAATCTTTGGTCACTTTATCATTCCTCTCATCTGTTTTGATTTGTCCTGTCTTTTTTTTTTCTGTTTTGACTTTTTAGCTCCAGTGAGAACTTTAAAATGCGATAAAAGGAAAGTAGTAAGCAATTTTACAACATCAAAACAATTAGAGTTCAGTATGAAGGCATATTTAACAATAAGCTTCTGAAGGTTCATATTGGAAACATGTCGGTTTTTGATACCTCAGTAGATGCAGATCTAGAGAAAATAATGAGAGTTTAAAGAGAGAGAGAGAGAGAGAGAGAGAGAGAGAGAGAGAGAGAGAGAGAGAGAGGGATAGAAAGAAAGGGAAAGAGGGGTGGGAGTAAGAAAGATTGACTTAAAGCTAGAAAGAGAGACTGAGATAGAGACAAAAAAGAGATTGAAAGAAAGGAGAGAGACTATTAGAGACCCTTAGAGAAAAGGGGGGGGGGGNNNNGGGGGGGAGAGAGAGAGAGAGAGAGAGAAAGAGAGGTAGTAGTATTGTAACGAATAAGCCTATCGCCTGAATAAAATGCCGATTGATTTACTCTAGTGATTTTCTAAAATATAAAATGATATTAAAAAGAAATAGGTGTAGAGAAATTAAGTTAAGAAAATTGGAAAGTTTTTAGAAAAAGATGACGTTGGTAGTAAATGAATAAGCATGAAAAGGTGACGAGAATGATAATATATTTTTAATAAAAGATAAAAAAAAATTTGACAGGAGGAGGGAGAACATGCATAACTTCGTCATCTGAGTGTTAATAAAATTTTTTTTAAAAGTTGAAGGTTCCAAAGTTTTCTTTTCTTTTTTTTTTTCAAAAGGAGCAGCTTTAGAATGTGGCAAGAAACCCAAGATTTGGAAGTGAAATAAGTGGGGAAAAAACAGTTTAAAATGTCAAATAACAGCTATGAAACTGCATGTACATAACTGTGTCTGATTAAAATGTGTGACCGAAAAATAAATAAATAAATAAATAAATAAGTTTCATCCCCTTGCTCATTTTTAACAAACTTTCTCCAAACATTGTGCACCTCAAAATAATGTGTAATGTGTTATCTGTATTTGCCTCGGAGTTGTTGAAAAGCTGGAAAATCCCTGGTCAGTGAAGAGGGTTGGCAGCAATGGGCACTGCATTTTCCAGTACGAGAAGCGATTCCTTTTGCATCGAAGTGTCCTGAATGTTCGTTTCGTCTTGTGTCACGGTCACTTTTTCTTCCTCATTTGCCTGCAATGTTTACATGCTACGTCCACTGTGTCCGGCAATCTCCCGTCCACTTACAAAAACATTGTTCGTCGCCGACCGTCTTGCCCTTTAGGACACATCTGTCGATGTAAAAACATTGGACAGTGTCCAGCGAATAAGATGACCATGCAGGAAAATCCTGATGGCGACAGTTAATAAAAACATGGTAGTGTTGTCTTAAGGGGACAGTAAGTAATATGGCATTTTTTTTTCTTTTCTTTTTTCCCCCTCCATAAAAATTTATTGGCCTTTAACCGGATAGAGAGAGAGAGAGAGAGAGAGAGAGAGAGAGAGAGAGAGAGAGAGAGAGAGAGAGAGGGGAGGGAAGGGTGGAGGAATAGAATGATGAAAAAAGAGAAAGACAAACAAACAAATACAGACAAAGAGAAAAAATACAGCAACAAAGCTTCAAACGGTTAGAAAACAAATGACAGTGAGCGAAATGAAATTGAAATTGAAGGAAAATTGAAATGTTTTTTAGGAACATGGTTCTCAGAGACAAGGACTGGTTTTTTTTTTATAATACATCCACCAAAAAAACAAAAAGAGTCATTGGAGAAACTTTCGCAATTGAAACTGTATATCCATGTAGGCAAAAAAATACGATCTAAAAAAGAAATGCTAGAAGTCTTCTCTGCAAAAGTATTCATGTAATATTCAAAGCATGGAGTCCTTCTATCAATAGATTGGCACACTAAGGTGTCTTTTCTATGATCCTGCCTGTCGAAATATCTGTATGGTTTTATATGACAAAGCCTTGGACAAAATTCAACTTGTGTGGTATCTGACACCTCTCTTAGCTGGAACGGACATAAAGATTATATTGGGGGACACGGTTTATGTACTAAATTTTTTTTTTTAGGAGTGTACGACAAAAAATATTCTTCCAGTTCATGCACAGGGTAATACAGATATACATACATACATATAATTATATATATATATATATATATATATATATATATATATATATATATATATATATATATATATATATATATATATAAATACATGTAAAGTATAGAGAGAGATAGATAGACAAAGAAAAGGAAAGAGTGTGTTTGCGTCAGTGAGAGAAAGAAAAGATTGAGTGTTTTAAGACATTTATACCCACATTGACCGATTTCTCTACAATAACCGCTTCATCTGACCTTTTTTTTTTTCCAAATACTATTTTTCTCGCCTTTCTTTCTTACTTAATAGGTCTATAAAACTAATGTAAATCGTCTGTCTTCAACGCTAAGTTATTCAACTGTAACAGACTACAGTTAAGGAGCGACTAGGGCTCCCTTTAACTGTATGTTCAAAGAACACAAGATTGATCTGTCTCTTTTATGGCTGCTGCTTGGGGTTCTGCCGAGAATGTTTATACTACATCATGGTAATGCAAGAGACAACAGTGGAGTCCGGAAACATTTACTGCTACAGCAGTAGTTACTACCACTCTGACCTTGAACCCGGATGCTAGGAGTTTTGTTCAAGAGGAAAAAACTGTAGCTAAGTGTGGTATAAAAAGTCACTATCCCTGCATTTGCAACACCCTTGAGTTGCTTCAAGGACCCAAATTAGACAGGAACGAAATACATAAATAGCTCTCTGCATGCGTTGGTCACACAACCTTAAAAGATTTTACAGTTTTCTATTTATAAAAAGAAGCTTTTCTATATCAAAACTGAGAAGTTTGTTTGTGTTTTTTTTTTTTTTTTTTTTTTTTTTTTTGTTCTTTTTTTTTTAAGGTCTTTAAACTAAAGCTAAACAGATGGCCTATTTAACGAAATGTGCTTAGTGAGACAATTGCTGTAGAAACATTGAGATTCAAAGCTATCTTTGTTGTTTTTTTTTCTAAGTATATTGGGATATTAAAAACTTGTATTTCAGAAACATCCCTTCCAGTGAATTCGTCATCCTCTTCTCACTATACCTTTGCATCCCTCTTTTTTCATTCTCTCTCATCTTCTTTTACTCATATCTTCTTGATCTCTCTTCCTGTGTTGCAGGACTACATGTGAAGATTTATGGACTGTTTATTCATTAAACAATTTTTATGTTATAAGTGATTAAATACGATAGAAAATAGCCACGCATAATAAGGTAAAACGAAAAAGAGAAAATGGGTAGAGTTACTGCTGAGTATTACATGGAGACTTGAATCATTTTGACAATTAGTTGGGTTTTTTTCTGAATCCCTTTCATGCTGTTTCTAAAGATCTCTTCACTGGCTCCACTAATTTATTAAAAAGAACCTATCTAGAACCACACAGTTACCATATATATATATATATTTTTTTTTTTTTTACCTTGGGCTGAATGGTTTTTACATTAGAAGATCCAAAAACTAACATCAGGTTTTTACGAAAAGTACAATTCAAAATTTTGGGAAATCAAAATTTAAATCTCTGGTTCCCAGTAGACCTATATGATTCATGATGGAATTCAATTTCCTTACAAACTGTGCTATACAACTTTTACACATCACTATTTCTAAAGCCCAAATAATCGCCAAGTGCAGGAGCGACACAAACTAATCACCCTCTCACAGCGGGAAATCTGCCCCACTTCACAGATCACAATCTCTCGCCTCGACAAACTCATCTTTGTGGAAGGGTAAAAAAAAAATATATATATAATATCTTTTCACTCGTTTTATTTATCGCGTCCTTTTCAGTCTATTGTTATCGTTAATTCAACGTCTCACAATGTAATCGCAACACCGATAATTAAATCCGTTTTTGGAACTCTACACTTGACTTTCATAGGTTCATTGGCACCATGGCGTCCTCTTTCGCACCAAGGCGACAAAAAGCAGATCTGTGTATTCTTTTGTTATCTCCGCTAGAGCCAGTTATTACTTTCCCATAAGGTTTGTTTAGCACTATAATCATTTTACTCCTCTTACCGCTTTCTCCTGGGAATAAAAAAAAAAAAAAAAAAAACTGAAAAGAAAACACACATCTCTGTTTCTTTGTCGTCTCCAATTTTTTGTTCCTTCTCTGTCGGAAATTATTGACTATAACGTAGTTATTATTCTCCATTTTTAAGCCAACAAGAATAATTATCAGGATTTAAGTACTTTGTAAAGATAAGTTAGAGGAGCAACCATTCAGTGCTTATAGCAATCTAGTTTATTGTTGTTCAGCTCAGGGAACACTTTTTATTTAATAACATTGATCCGCCAATCTTCATGAAGCAAAAATAACGTAATGGACCAGACACTTTTTTTTCCAAGCATCAAAAAAAAAAAGTTAGAGGTTAGTGCGAAAACTTTTCATTTATTTCGAAAACCAGAGTTGGTTCTGTCCACGCTGTATGTACTTCATTGCATTTACAAGTAAGTAGTCTATTGCTAATATCAGTTCTTTATACTTGCCTGATTAAAAAAATATCTGTATCTATCTCTCTCATCTCCATAAATATAAACATTACTTGCTCGCTTATGATTTTTTTTTCCATCGTTCAATTCTATAACTGTGTAAACCAGTTTTAGCATCTAAATAACGATTGTCAAGGCAAGCATTTCGAAATCACCACTACCGTCATGGCCGAGTCTGTTTCCTGCAACATGTTTTCCCGTAACGGGGCAGGCAAACTATTATCTCTTCGCACCAAAATGCACGAAATGAAGGCGACATCTTATCAAGGCCATCATCATTCTGTTCTATTTCATCAACACTGATTTCAGCTCCAGTTTCCATAAGTTACAATACTTGTCTTTACTCTATTGTGACTTTATTTCATTAAAAGTCGTTTTTTCACGGAGAAACATGATATATATTTAATATCATATCTATGAAGATGTGGGAAAATCTAGCCTCTTAATCTTTTTATCTGCATATCTAGAATAACTAACAGTTCATGTCACTCGATAAATATCAAACGTGCCCGAATGATAAATGACGTCTCTGTCTCTCTGTCTCTCTGTCTCTCTCTCTCTCTCTCTCTCTCTCTCTCTCTCTCTCTCTCTCTCTTTCTCTCTCCCTCTCTCTCTCTTTCTCTTTCTTTCTTTCTCTCTCATACGCTTTCATATCTTCAAGGACGGCACTTAAACGAAAGAAACTATCTATCTATTCTGAGAATGTCGGAATAGGAAGCAGAGGACCATCACTAATCGCTAACTATAAAAAAAAAAGAAAAGCTGTCCTATGCTTATAGTAACACTGACAGGTACTGCCGAGAATCTGCAGGTGATGCTAATACCTGCATGTAAGTGAGACTGAAACCTGACCGTGTAATGAAAAGGTGCTGTTCAGACGAGTTTTGCTAGGCCAACACTTATTCCCCCCCACCACACAGTAACAGACATTGTACAGACAGTCCTTCAATCCTTCCATCTAACCAAGGCAATTTCATCCGACCATCTAGATCTATACAGCCAACGGACTGTATTTACTGATAATGATCATGATGGATCATGTTGCTCTATACTTTTTCTCCCTCCAAGTAAAAAACAAAACATAACAAAACAAGACCCCCCCCCCCCC
>BLXT01004727.1:256037-273326 GCA_019648995.1 Plakobranchus ocellatus
CCCCCCCCCCTCCTTTTTTCTCTTTTTGTAACACAACTATTTATATTTGTCTCTTTCTTTCTCTCTTTCCCTTTGATTTTCTCTTTCTCTCTGCTTATTTCTCTTTCTCTCTCTCCCGCTCTCTCGCTCGCTCACCCCGCCTCTTTCTCTCTCTTTCGCTCTCACACACATACACTCTCTCTCTTTCTCTCTCTCTCTCTCAATCTCTCTCTCTTTCTCTCTCTCTTTCTTTCTTTTTTTTTTTCTTTCTTAGTTATTGTTCATATTATAGAAAGCTATTTTTTCCTACATGTTTGAGCAGTATTCTAATCTGATGACTAATACTCTGATTTGTTTTCCATGTTACTGCTTGTGTTGAACTGGCCTTGAACTTATCAAATGTAAGAGGATCATCTGAAATAAATAGTATGTACGCTACAAACTTCTATGTATGGGAGAAATAACAAAAGTATAATATAACGAAACTACCAAGTCTTTCCATTATGCTCTAACAGTGGTCTTGACCATAACCCTATCGCGAGCATCACGGCTGAGTACACCCCTTTAGAAACAAAGACACCTTGGACCGTAGCGGCCATCTGTAGTTATGGTTATTTTACGAGTAATTTGAGGTTACCCTCATGGGGTTATTTAGTGAAATGGAATACTTGTAATTTATGGGAAAGGTCGAGTTCGTGTGTGATTGTAACTGTATGTGTGTATGCGCCCCTTGTGTATGTGGGATGCTATGCGGATATTGCAAGTAATTTTACACATGGGCTCAAAATAAAGGATCGTCAACAAAATTAATGTGATAGATGAAAGCACATGTTTACCGCCTATGTTTTTTGTTACAAAATATAACTACGTCGCATTGCATGTTAGTGTCAGAGCCGAACTAGGTATGTTTTGTTACAGATATCATGATAAAGGCAAACAGTTTTTGTTAGTTACCGCACTTACTCGAGGCAATGTAGTTGAAGCCTGATGCGGACATTGCTCTAAAGGAAACAATAAAATGTATGTATACGTGCATACGATTTTTTAACGATTTCCGTATCATTCCGTATCAGTCCTTTCACCTTTTCTCATTTTTTTTCCGCTCTATTATTCTCCACTGCTGTAATCGATCTATGTATCGCTACAGTCGATATGTTTTGTTAGTCCTGGAGCCAATATTAGGGTGTTAGTTCACAACATATTCCTTTGTCTATAACTCTCCCTTTAAGCCCTATTTGCATATTCCGACCGAAGCGAGAAGACCAACTTTTACGCATAATAAGCGAGTAACAATTTGATGCAGAAAAAAAAACAAAAAACGTCGCATTCGATCATCTTCTATGTAGATTGGGTATAAAAATAGAGCCTGAATTAATCAATAAAATCAGTAAATGCAACATCATAAACCAGCATATTTTTTTCTGCTTTCCTTTGTCTTTTACCCATATAATTTGTTATTGTGTAGCTTCAAACTGTTTTCTGTGAAGAAAGACAGTGGTGTGCGGTGTGGATTATTTCCTTGTCTTTTTCTTCAAAACTCTACTACTACATTTCATCATTCTTTGCGTCTTATACTTGCATGCGTTTTTATCTTAAGAAACAGGCAGGTTTATTAAGCACTTTGAGTCACTTCTTCTCCATACAAGAATCTCTTCAAGTGCTTTAGATTTTGTCCTACTTAAGTGAATATTATTTGGTCCGAATTATTTTTTTAAACTGTCGTGGTGCGCGGATGAATATCTTACATCTCTCAAATGTGGCACACTCAAGAATTCCATTTTTATATTGTTGTTGTTGTTGTTGTTGCTGTTGTTGTCGTTGATGATGTTGTTGTTGTTGTTGTTGTTGTTGTTGTTGTTGTTGTTGTTGTTGTTGTTGTTATTGATGTTGTTGTTATTGCTGTTGCTGTAGCTGTGGTTTTTGTTGCTGTTATTGTTGTTGTTGTTGTTGTTGTTGTTGTTGTTGATTTTGTCGTTTGCAGTTCTCATTATCGTCATTGTTGTTATTAATATTGTTTATTATGTTGTTATTTTTATTTTTATTTTATTTATTTTTGGGTTTCCCTAATCCAAAAAATGAACTTCGAGCGATGGTAGGTTCAGTCATTGAAACAGTTGAACGCGCATCCTCTAAACTGTTACATTCTCACTATTTGGGAGCTGGATCGGTCATATATTTGTTAGTTTTTTTGTTTTTTTTTTTCAGTTTTCTAGTTTTCTTTTAAAATATTCATGAAACTTGGACAAATTTAACATGCAATACTATGTTCATCGACATTAAAAATGACTTATATTTAAGATGTATATTTTTTAACACATTCGCTTATAATGTAAAGATGTTTAGCAGCGGTTAGGGCTTTGTAATTATCAAATATTGTCAGTATTGTTGTCAATCGGGTTACCTCAATATAGCGTGCAGATGCCGATTTGAGGATACTATTCAATAGGAAATGGGAAAACAATCGAAGACAGCATTTCTTGATTTAGACAGTACTTCATTTTTCTCGAATTGGTTCGCGATTTGTTTACTTCTATGGATGACGTACCGTCGTTTCTGTTCTAGAACAACAATAACACAGAATAATAATAATAATAAAAATAACTTAGAAATCTACTTTTGCATAAAATAAGATTTGATGGGTCAAATGTTCTAAATCATCAGATCATATCATTTTTTCTTGTCAGTATTGATTTGCCCGTTTATAAATATAACTTACAGTCTGTTTGCTCATATGATAGTGAATATAACAACTGGCACGTTGCTGATAAGGCCGAGCATTCTGATCTATTATTTTAAAAATCGCAAGGTAAGAGTACTTTTAAATCAATAATCGATTAAACCAATTTAAACCGTCTATAACAGTAAACTGTTTTGCGAATTCTATATTGATTAATAAATAGTCGATTAGTGTGAACTGTGACCATAATATAATGAAAAAAAAAACGAAAAAAAAAATTTACTGTTATTTTAAAGGTAAATGAATAACGACTATTAGTATAAACCAAAGTTACAATCTTTACTTTTACTGTTTTGTGCCGTGTGTTATTTTGTTTTTCTTTGTTTTTTTCTTTTAATTTTTTTTTTTTTTTTTTTTTATTTTTGTCGGGAGGAGGGATGGGTGGAAAAGGCTTTCTACGAGCGAGCAGCAGTTAATTAATCAAATCTCGACAACCACATTTTTTCCCCTTAAACTTCAGATTAGCGGTGATGTACGAATTCTCACTCTAGCAGAGAAACGTTTCTTTGTTCCAGGCGAAGTGACTCCAAAAATATATTATGAAAATCATATAAGCTTATCTCACTGAGCGTTCGAATACTATTGGAATGTGACTTGGCCTCTGGTGTACTTCACAGACAAAAGTATTATTGAAAAATAGTGCAGTTTACCCTGGTATCTTTTTGTTTGTGTAAAATAGCCCGTATGTTTCAATGTTCTGTGATTAATTTAGATTTTTAACAGAAGATTAAAGGCAAGTTCGAACACCAGCCCGCTAGAGAGACATCCCTGCAGAACTTAGGGCAGCGGCGTCAGTCTTTGCGCCACTAACGCCACCGTTGCGGTTAAGAAAAAGTCAGATGTCCTGACATTTCAACTCATAATTATTCTCATTTTCTAAAGGTGGCCTTAAAACTCTTTCTGTCATCACAGAACTTGTATTTGTTTGTTTCCAAGTGATAAACTTGATACACAAAGCCCAACCTTTGCTCAGAGATCTGCTTTGCACTTTTGGAAAAGGTTGTGAGGGGCAATAACCTCATTGCTTTATGGCGCGCGTTATCAAACTTGAAAATCTACCGTTGCCGCGTCACATTGCTCATAATAATTTACTTCAAATATTTTGCCACAAGAAGGCTAGGTTTGTTTTAGCGACGAAAATTGTCTTTACACAAGAAACAGGGAAAAACAATAGAAATATCGTCCAAATTAATGTCATTGTTTTATCTCTGGCCTTTTGTCTAAAGGTGTCATTATATGGTTTGCCATTTTTCTTGTTTCTCTGGTGAACAGTTGTGAATTTATTGTTCGAAACGGTCGTTGCACTTTGAAAAATCGAACTGAAATAAACAATAAAGAGATTTTTTACCCCCGCAAATAATACGTTTATGCGAGGAAAAGAACCGTTGGGCGTAATATCAAAATAAATAACATCAAAGTCTGTTATTTCTTGCAGGATCTTAATCTCTAGTTCTGGCGTCAAAATGTTATTACTTTATTATTCAGTCGACATCTAAATATTATAACGAGCAATTCAAAAAGTCAGTCCATTTTCTAAATTGCACTGCTGTTGTTCACGATTTATGACTTGCAGTGTTCAAAATGTTCGCTTTTATCTAAAATGTCACGGGAGTGAAAAGGCCCTCCAACGGAGCTATTGATTTAAAACAAATTTATCTGGAACAATCCTACATGTGACATTCTCTCGAGCTATACCGTTTAGACATGAGAGGTTATTCTAATAAGTTTTAAACTAGCCTCAAATAGTGAGTTTAATCGTAAATGACATTCTAGTGAAGTCCCTTATCCGCACGTTTATCTCTCTCTCTCTCTCTCTCTCTCTCTCTCTCTCTCTCTCTCTCTCTCTCTCTCTCTCTCTCTCTCCCTCCCTCCCTCTCTCTCTCTCAATCTAAATATTTGAAGAAAGTTATGTACATATTTTATGTATATATATATATATATATATATATATATATATATATGTTTATATAATATATGGCATATATATATAAATATATATATGCGAGCGTGTGTGTGTGTGTGTAAACATGGATACAGAAGCAGAAGAATGGATAAACAGACAGACAGGCAGAAAGAAGGAGACAAAGGAATAGAAAAAAATGTGGAGAGAGAGGGAGAGGAGTGGTTTCTAAGAACCAAAGATAGAAAGAAAAACACGGCAGCTGACGGCAATATATGAAAACAAAATAGGAGGTATCTGAAATAAATCTGTCAACTGGCTAGCCTATACTAGTCAGTATTTTACAGAACATCAATGCCATACTTCTCAACGTTAATAATTTATATCACGTCTCTCAAATATTAACTCCGTTCACAAAATCGTTGTTTGTTTGTTTTATTGTGATAATGATGATGATGATGACGATGACGATGATGATGATGATGATGATGATGATGATGATGATGATGATGATAATGATGATGATATTGATGATAATGTTGTTGTTGTTGTTGTTGTTGTTTTGGTTTATTATTATTATTATTATTATTATTATTATTATTATTATTATTATTATTATTATTATTATTATTATTATTATTAATTTTTTTTTATTGTTATTATTTTTAACATCACCACCATCTCATTATTACGCTATTTTTTCTTTATTCCTATGAAACTGTTACAGTCAATTTAATGTAAAAGTCCTCGGCATTTTATGTTTATGTTTCTATGCATCACATGGAGTTTTGCTTTTTTTGCCTTGTTTAGACGACATTGTAAAAACAGACCAAAACAGCATTTGGTGTTTTAGTACCTAGACTTCAAGTTCGTTATCAACGTGGCATTCAGGCAAGCCAAGTCACACTTTCATTCGCTGTGTTAATAACACTGTACTTTTCTTATTATTGTATAAGTAACAGAAAACTTACACATTTTTTTAAATTAGCCTATTTGCTTGGATTTAAGGGAGCAGTCTGCTTAAATAGTAGAAGAAGGAAACATTGGCATATTTAAAATGTAGTAGAGTGACTAGGGGTGGTATAATTAAGTTGAAATCTGAGAAATATATTTTTTTAACATATTCTGTGAGACAACCACAGCAAAAACAACAAATAAAACAGAGTCCGTGTGCTGACTTGGAAAAAAATAACAATGGTCTCATGGGCTGAGAGAACACACTTAACCTTTGTTTACTTGGCTAATCATACCTATTGCTTTACAGTGAAAAACACGCACTGAGAGAAGTCACAAAGGCTTATATTAAAGGGAAACAACTTAATATTTCATGAATAAAAAGGAAAAAGGGAAGTAAGTTAAATGATCCTCAACAATGTTGTAGATAACTGCAGAATTATCGAAATATATGAATATATCAGAATGCTTTCATTTACATTTTTGTACATGACGTTTTTAATCTTTCTTTTGTACTACAGAACTGTTTTAAAGCACGGATATTTAGATATTCATGAAATATTCTGTGCCTATTTCTGACTTGTAAACAACATGGTAACGTTAGTTTCCCCCCAAGGGTTAATATATGTGTCACGGCCAATGGTAGAGTGCCTATCAAAGTGATTTGCATAGGAACTGGCTTCTGAGCTCCAACGGCGTCTAGAGCCCGTAAAACGGCCGTGGTTCACACATTCTGTCGGTGTGCGCTTCCCGACATTATGCTTTGGGTCTAATGTGGTTCCTCCCATTATGACGCCGGGATACACATGTGTATCAATTTTTGGTTCGCTTGGTTGCTGGCAGGGGAAGCTTTGTCGTACCGTGGGTGAGAAGTCCATGGGCTACGAGCACAGGCGCTAGTGTGTTCAGCAATGTGGTGTCGGACGGGTGGCCATCTCCACGATCGTCCCATGGAAACATGGAACACGTAATGGTGTGCGATGGTTGGCTGGAAGCCGACGCCGGCATCCCCCTGGCTAAATTTTTTATTACCTCCCTTTAATTTGCGCTATATTTTTGGGTTAGTGCCCTTTTATTTTTAGTTCGATCGAGGGAATAAAAAAAGGTGAATCTTTAACATCGATCTTTTTTTTTCCCTAATTGGCAGGCATTTAAAAGCTCATCCCATATGTCTCTGATATTGTGATTGTATTTTTTCCTCGATGAAAAATGTAGCTAAAACGAAAATAATCATCATTAGTAGGTGTGCTCTTATTCATGTTCATTTTTTCACAATTAGATTTCGTTTTATGAATTAAATTGCGGAAGTCATTTTTTATCTGAACAGGGTATGCCTGGGCGGATCCAAACCCTTTGAAAAAATGTCACTTCATATCTAAGAGCAAGCATACCCACATCAGTGCCATCTATTCCCCAATTTATATTTAGATCTAAAGAAATTTTGGATTATTTCAAAGCTTTCAAGATAGACCCGAAGAATTGAAAAAAAGCCACAGCCAGTTCCATCAATATTTAAATAATCTTCTGTTTGCAAAGGTTTGTTTGTAACGTTTACTGATTCATTTTCAATTATTTTCCTCATTAAAACTTTGTTACACATTTTTCATTAGGCCATACCAGTTAGTTTTGATTATATAATACTCTTTACAGAAGCGTGTTGTCGTCTTAATTAATTCATCTTACACAATGTCATTATTTCCATAACCGCAAGCTTTTTTGGTCTGAATCGGGATCGGCTTCAATGCTGGGATTTGAACCTGCGAGGAAAACGCCTTGCAGATCTAGAAAGAGATTGTTAGGCCAATCGCCACCAACGACGCAATACACTTGCGTTAGCAACAAATTACAATCAGATTTTCTGTCCTACGCTAACAAAATGCAAATGAATTAAGAATCAACAAATGTAAAGCGCTTGTAACTTTTCAACAGGTCATTGTCTGCCTAATTATCTTTCAGCAACTCATAAAATCCCTCAAGTTCACTTATGGAAAAAGGGGGAGGGGGATAAACAGCCTGAATACACACTCTTAGTTTGAAAACTATTCTGCCCAATGTTGTTATAATTTTCTTCTATTTATTTATTTTTTTTTTTTAATAATGATTCAATCAAGTTTTTATAAAGTGAACTGTGATGTTTTGAGATGAGTAGGAAATAAAAAAAACAACAAAAGATCGAAACAATGAATATATATCAAGAAGCTTAGATATGGACTTGGTTTCATTTGTTTTTTGTGCTTAAAGCTCGGTAACGATAAGGCCCCCATTTGGCTGGTAGAGCAGTGGCAGGTTCAAACTCGCAGCAGATTGACCCCTGTAGACCTCAGGGCGATCGAGCTACGACTGTGCCTCTGCCACGTATACGTTCCAATCTAGCTTTAATTTGTCTTAAAATATTTCATACTTTATTTGTATTTATTGCCTCTATGCCTCTTTGTGTAGTCCAATTTGTTTTTCTAAAAATGGATTTAAAGCAATTTACCCAGCTATTTGCGTGAAGGTTTCGACACGAATCATGGCCTTTTTGAACACCGGCTTGACAGGGGCCAAAACACACATATCACATGAGCTGTCAGAAGGCTCAGGTAAAGGGGATATGAGTGGCACAATATGAGGACTTGAAGGAAGTGGAGTTAAAGTAGTAGACTTACACGGGGTTGAAAAGCAATACTTTGACTAATGATATCGAGTATTGAATGTCCGACATTGGTTCGTTCGGTTTGGTTTTTGCGTATAGCCAGTCCACAACAAGGTGATCTCAGGCATTCAGGCCCTCCGTCAGGTCAGGACGTCGATGGCGGGGCTCGAACCCGCGACAGATGAATCCTAGCAGATCTCAGGATAAATTCATTATCTACTGTGCTACCAATGCTCAAGAGAGAGAGAGAGAGAGGAGAGAGAGAGAGAGAGAGAGAGAGAGAGAGAGAAAGAGAGAGAGAGAGAGTGGATCAAGGTCTAAATGATCGAAAACTTGCTGATAAAGATATAGCAAGATGTTCACACAGATAGGCAGAGACTATAACGCAAATAGACAGGCAGGCAGGCATCCAGTTGTACTGACAAACGTTCCGTTAAACAAGGAATTTCAACAGACGGATAAACGCCTTGCTGGAGACAGAAGACAGTGAAAGACCCCAAAAAATTAGAGACTCAGAGAAAGAGACGGAAATATTGACAAAAATATATATTATTTTTGCTGCTGCATTATTTTGAGATATGTCCCCTGGAGAATAGAGTTGTTGTTGGTTTTCATTCAGAATAAAAATGTATATAGAAAAATAAACATATTCTCGATCTCAAAAGTTTTATTTGTCTCAAAATATAAATTCAACTGTGTCGTGTATTCGTGTATATGCATGTATATAAGTATTTTATATATATATATATATATATATATATATATATATATATATATATATATATATATATATATATATGCACACACACACACACAAGAATATGTAGTTTTTATGTATTTCTTGATCTGTTTACCCCTCTCTTTCTGTCTATTTTCCTAACCCCCTCCCTTTTTTCCCTCCCGTTTTGGAAGGCAGAGATATATGATAATTTAAGTTGAATTAAATATGTGCATTACACGTTTTAAAAAACGCTAACCATTTTCTTAATTATTTAAACAGGACAAAAAAAAAGAAAACAAATGCATGTGTTAGTGCTAGCCTTATCTTCCACTTAGTCACAATGCAAAGACATTTTTAAGCAAACAATTGATTTTTAAAAAGGACTTTTAAATCCTACCCCTCCTGCATTCACTCAATGTATCTTACTATCCCTAGTCTTCTTTTTCTTTTTCGTTTTCTTTTTTACGTTCTTTTTCTTAGAAAGAAAATGAATTAATTTTGTTTCGCCTCCATTTTCTTGCGACTGACCTAAACATTCGTCGATTACCATCTACACAAAACAATTAAGTTGCAAATTCACAAAAAAAAAAACAAAAAAAAAAAACCAAAAAGCGAAGTCATAGCTGTATAATTAAGCTAGAACGGAATGGCTTGGTGTGCAGTGTCTTGATCTTGAACATCATTTTTAGCTTCAAAAAAAAAAAATATATACAGCCTCCATAATTCTAGTCCCTCAGATCACCGATAAACGATGGAATGGATATATTTGAAGATAAATAACATTTGATCACAAGCAGTGAGAAAGAGGTCCTACCATCATGCTTCTTAACACTCAGTTTCCTGGTCGTTAATTTTCAAGAAAATAAATGAAGGTTTACGCTATTAAATACAGCTAAAGCAGGAGTAGGCCATACATGTATCTACAATAAATAAGGAGTATTGGCAGCTTATCAGTCTAGATTCTTGGCAATGGTTTGTCATCTTAACCGATACAAAAAAAGTCTAGTAAAACGAAAGCAATATTGAAGTTTTCGCCTACGATTTTCTAAACTTAATGCACCGCTTTGCATACCAATACGTTCTAGAGCTCATTTTATTTTTGAATACAGGGAGGATGCGCATGTAGATGATAAAATGTGCACATTCTTAATCAAGCATCTTAAAATTAAAAAAGAGAAAGAAGCAAAACGGTATAAGATAGAAAAGAGGGTAGGAACAAAATATGAAAGACGAGAAGAAAATGGAAAGTGTTTGGTAAGATCGTTGGGGCTGAATGAAGAACAATGAGAAGGATTAAGAGGAGGGATTTTTTTTTTTTTTTTTTTTTTGAGGAAGGGGTTATTTGCTAATTTTAGAAATTCTTGTCGGGTCGAGTATCTTGGACGAGTTGCCCAATAAGCTGAGATTTTGACTATGATTTTGAGAGCTAGGCATGGTTCCAACCTAACTAAGAATGTAGACGAGTGTAGTGGACGTGAGACTTGCCTCGACTCCCTCCCCCTTCCCCCCTCTAAAAAAAAAAAAAAACAACCTCTCACACCTGAGGCTGAAGGGAAGGCTGGTTCAATACTATTACAGGTCTGTATTACTTGACTCACAAACTATCAGGACTTCAGTGACGTTTGAAGGAGGACTCGAGTGCTCTCAAATGCCAGGTCTGAACACCACCAGTGACTTTTTGACCCTGGCTGTTGAACTTAAAGGTCACCTCTAAAGATAATGATTGCGGAGAGGTTTTTCTGGTCCTCTCCTTGCACGTACAGCAACACGGTTGTGTGAATTGGTACTCGAGTCTAAACACTACAGTTTTCGAGTTATATTCTGGGATAGAAAATGTAACAGGTACTGTTGAGATAGTAAGCCGAGAACTTAAGAAGCCCTCTCTGACCCTCTTCTTTCTTGTTTCTACAAGATCAATTTTGAACAGTTACAGTAGGCCTAGATCCGATCCAGTACATAAGATTGCAAGGAAAAAAAATAAAAATGCCTTTAAGCATGGCAGGTCAAGAAGTTTAGTTTACATCCTTAGTTATAAACTTATTCTGAAGCCTCTCTCGTCATGTTTCTAAATAGTTTTTTTTTTTCTTTTTTAAGATTCGACATGAAATGACTAGCAAATTAAAACGTTATTCATCGGAGAGACCACAATTCCATCGTTTGATTATGAAAAATTCCACTCATGTTGTTCTTGTTATTATTACGATAAAATGTATCACCTAGTCCATAGTTTAGACTAATTCCTTTCAATATCCCTACTAGCCCCTAATTATTTTGTTTTTCATCATCTGTGTAAAAGCATGATCTGGCATGTACAAATATTTTATCCTCATTGGATACAGATTTAATCTCTGCACATTTACAGACAATCAAGCAGATGTCGATTTGAAGAGGATTTTAAAAGCAGGAAATTATAATTGAATGGAGAAACTAGAAATAGATGGAATGATTTTCCAACCATGGAAAACGTTATACTAAAACTTCAGTTATGTCTTTATTGTGAGAAAATTTAAAATTGGAAGTAAAAAAATATAGCCCAAATAGTTTATTAGCGATATCATTGTGAAAAGCATAGTTTTGAAATCTGCAGGTAACGCTTTTACCATCTGCTTTATTTTACAAAACGTTATAAGCTTACCACACCTATTCTCTTTCACCGCGGCGAGACAACACGAAGGTGAAATGTTCTTCTGATCGCGTCAGATCGCGGAACCAATAGATCGTATCGGAAAGTTGATGCAACTGATGGACGAGACGCACAAACCCTGGCTCCTTTAGTTTTCTGTGGACTTTGAAGCATTTAGAAAATACAATAAAAATGATATCACATTTTTGAGAAGCTTGTAACTATACAAGTTAATTTTCTCCTCCCTCCCCCCGCCTTCTTCCCCGTTGTGTAAAAAGTTACTGAGATATTTTGAGCCACATAATAAACTTTTCGAGAAGTCTTTGCAGCTTATAGTTCTCATTTCTTTCAATCTATGTATTTCTTTAAAGTTCCCCACAAAAGCAGATCCAGTTGATGGATATACAAGTTCTCAAACATTGAAACGTACTGAGACGTCCGTAGCGATAGGGCTAACATTTATCTTAACATCTCTGCAGGGACTCTCGATTAGAGACCAACAGGCTGGAGCGACACAACAATGGAAAATCGGGAAACAACAATGATTTCATTAACTTACTACAATATGTGTCGAAACAATTTTTGTTAATTATAATTTCGCACCATACCTTGATTGTCCGAACATGATTTGTCATGAGCATTGCATATTTTGACAATGATTGATGCGAGTACTTCAGCGTGGAATCGAATACTACATCCCGATTCCTGCAATCGTAGTCTCTTTGATACCTCAATTCTTCTGGTATGGTGTAGAATTTACACACACCCAACACATTGATGATGTTATTATAGATTTGAACTTTCATATTTTAGTGGGCGCTTATTATAGAATATTCGCTACGCTAACATTTTGCCACACACTATGTTCCAAAAAGTCGCTTTGCAGTTCAAAATTGCGCATTTACGGTGAAACATTTTCTAAAATTTTCATTTCGACCTAGAATAACTGATCGGAATTCTAAGACATATCTTCTGGGATCACGATGCTTGGCCTAGGTTGTGGATACGTTTATTGTTCCTTTCAATTTCAAATCTGTTAAAATAATATTATGTTCAAACTTTTTTTAATCTCAACTATGAAATACTGTGAATGCTGATATTGTTAAATAGAGAGTTGGCTACTTGCTCTCAAACCTGCGCAATCTTTTCCGCCAATGGTTCAGAGCCGCTTTCAAAAGCCCTGCCCGTTGGGAGCGAGTAAATCTGGTAACAGCAAGTTGCCTGATTGCACCAGATTCACTTCAAATAAAACACTGAAAACCAAAATTCTGAGATTTCTAAAGACTATAATATGTTTTTTTTTGTTTTGTTTTGTTTTGGTTTTTTTTGAGGTTTTTTTGCCACGGAAAGGAAAACCAAACTGAGTCAGCTCACTGTGTACTTTGCATGACAAAACGCTTTTTCATCTCTCAGTATAAAAATATTTTATACCTGTCTTCTCTTTTCTAGTTCCAGCCTTTCAACTCATTGGAATTTAGATTATCATGTTGGGTCAAGCGCAAACCATAGTAGCTGTAAAAGTATGTTCTCATTAAGGTAAAAAAAAGTATGTTCTCATTAAGGTAAAATGTAAAGTACAATAGTGTTCTCCCAGCTACTGTAAGTTAGTCTTTGCTAGTCCCTTGGGCCACTCCAAAAGTACTGACTAACCTATGATAATAATCATAACGTCTGTCAAAATGTTATTCTAGGTTTACAAAATATTCCTGCAACTCAAAGAAAAGCAAGTACACAGTAATAGTAAGTCATTTTTTATTTAATTACCAGATTTTTTAAGGCAGAAAAAAGCATATTGTGTAAAAGAAGAAGAAGAAGAAGAAGAATGACAACAACAATAAAAAGAAGAAGAAAAAGAATGGTCAAAGAAAAAATAAAAAAATTCCAAGTACCTTACTTTCAGAAAGACTGATAACAGTTTCAGAATCTTGAAAATGTTCTCTCTCTCTCTCTCTCTCTCTCTCTCTCTCTCTCTCTCTCTCTCTCTCTATCTATCTATCTATCTATCTTTCTATCTCTGCGCGAGTGTTTGTATGTATCATAATGTTTAAATCAATTGAATCGAAACTTTTGACCTTTTTCTTGGTGAATTTTGCCAAATCTGATGTGAGCTTGTAGTGAATAATACTCAAGTTACATTCTCCTTTGCCCGACCTGACAAATCAAAATGGAAATGCAAAAATGGAAACTCATATTCTGGATAACCAAATCATACAAACCCATGTACACAAACACTGGATTATTTTTGTAAAAGGTCATGACATCAGCAAAGCAATGGGAAAAACAACCACAACAATAAAATCCCTACGTTTTGCTGCAAGCCTGATTGCTTTTGTAAAAAGGGGAAAACAACATTTATTGCTGAGCCTCTGTCGTGTTTGCTAACAAACTAAACAAATTATGGTTAATAAGTAGGCACGATCATATTGTTATCAACACTTTCAAATGAGTAACAGGCAATGTCAACAATACGGCTGCCAGAAGGACTGGGAAAGTATAAACACTGACGAGCCATTTTCCTAGAGTATAAGCACTGGCAAGACACTTTCGAATATAGCAAAAGTCAAGCAGTGTAGAAACAAAAATAATAATAATATTTGATTAATTATATTATCATCTTATCACTGTTAATCGCTTCTATTAATGTCATCTCAGTTAAAAACTAAAACTTTGTTGTTGTTGTTTTTTAATAACATTAAATATTAACACTTAAACTTGAAATAATAAAAAGAAAGCTTAATCGCCAGCTCACACTTACTGATGGAGAAAGGTCGGATACACTAAAACATTAAAACCTATATTGCCTTACTGTGACTTCATTCGTAACGCAAAACTGATGATGATGATGATCATGATTATGATGGCGATGATTATGATGATGATGATGATGTGGATGATGATGATGATGATAATGATGACGATGATGATGATGATGATGATGATGATGTGGATGATGATGATGATAATGATGACGATGATGATTATGATGATGATGATGATGTGGATGATGATGATGATAATGATGACGATGATGATGATGATGATGATGATGATGATGATGATGATATCAAATATAAGACTGCTTATGGCATCAATGATTAGATAGACACGAATCAGGAATAACTGTATTGTTTTCGGTCGACTACTTAAGAACCTGTTCACTTGAAAGTATTGTGAAGCACGACCGTATTAAGAAGTATTCTCGAAAGGCTATTTTTGTTTCCTTTATAATTTGTTACATTTTGTCAGGAGCTTTCTCGCTACAATGGGCGTCTGAACACATAGCTGCTTTACTGAATGTTATCATCACTTTATTTAGAGTAACAGGGTAATGCATTTTGAGATGTAAAGGTCAGTGCTGACGTCAAATAAAGAGAAAAGAAAATAACGATAACCATTGATACTATTTTATCTAAACACCGTGGCAGTGATGAAATTAGAAACCTGGCGATTTACAAGATTTGCAAAGCAAGCTTTCAGGAAGTGACGGCAGTAGTTATGTCAGAAGTTGAGTAAAATGGTGATAAATTAATGTCAAAGTATCAGGCTCTTCACATGAGCTTAACTGGAGGTGAAAAGTTAATAAAATCTTGCTTGAAAACTAAAACAAATAGGTCTGATAAGATTGAGGTTGAGGTGTTGTCTCACGGATATTGATATGTCATTCATCAGCTGTATTGGAGATGTGTAAAGTAAGATCTAATAGCCATATCTGCCCTATGTTCAGCTGATGAACTTGTTGCAAGTTAATATAGATTTTATAAGCTGTGTGTATGAATAAATATTATGATGAACTAAAAAATTTATGACTATAAGCATATGTCTTTGGAAGTATTAGTAACATTATCGTGAAAAAATCGGCTTCTCGAAGGTGTAAAGATCACTTTTATTGCACGTGCAAGCGAGACAATTTTTATAATCATTATGTAATTTTCTTTAAAAAACTTCTTTTCAGTCAAAAAAAAATTATAATAATAAACATTTTTACAGTTATCAATCAATTCAAATAGGTGTATTTATTTCAAACGATTTACAGGATAATGTTTAAAGAAAACAGTGGAGAGAATTTTGTTTGTCATAGAACATTTTTACTGTGGATTCTGTAGCAGCATTATTTTTGGAAAACAACACATGTCGGCAAAAAAGTTTCAAATACGCCTTTTTCTTTAGAATTTAAACAAAAAATTACGTCTAATGTTATAATATTTACGTTGACACCGAAACTTAAAAACATTGCAGTGAACGGCTAATGCCAGTGGGATATAAAAAAATATAATAATTATGTGACCACTTGGTTATAATTCGGGTTAACAGGGGTGCACATGTAGCAAGCTTATCGATATCAAGAATATCAGGGAATTTGAAATACAAAAAAGCATGGTGTGGTTCAGGCAAGGAAATCGGGAGATAGTACTCTAATTTGTTATTTTACATAACTCTATAGTGCGAACCAAATTCATTGTCCATTTATAAATAAATATATATATATATATATATATATACATATATATATATATATATATATATATATATATATATATATGTATGTATTTCAGAAGACCTCTATCCTTCCTCCAGGTCATCCACCACAAAGAACGCAGGAGAACAGACAGTCGTTTCTGTGCTTAGATTTAACAAGACCAGAGTGCAGCTGGATGGCATTTTTGCCTCTCGTGCTTTATATCTCTTTTTCTTTCTTCTTTCACACGTTAGGTTGATTTTGCGAAACCAGATCCCATGTCTATGACTTCACGTTTGCTTATTTGTCTGATTGTATTTTGAATACAGAAACGCTTTTTCGAATTTTTTTTTTTTTTTAATTTTAACAAATAAATCATAACTGACAACTATAAAGGCAATGAAAAATTGCCACCTATAATTATTTTCTTCGAAATCCAGATAAATTATTCGAATTTAATGAGCCTTTCTAAATCCCGTCTAAGTCTGCGGACTACAAACAGATTAGAGGTACTAAATTTAGCTGGGGTGTCTGCTTGTGTTCATAGGACGTGTCCGAGATGGCAGAACATGGTCGACCAGCTTGGAGCTGTGTAGTAGTATAGTGCTAATCTTATTAATGTCTGATAAAGCAGCCCAGTAGCAGCCGAGCTACCTGATCACTCAGGCCACTGGGGTTACCCGGCATGAGAGTGTTCTACGCTAGACAAATCAGACGGAGAGAGAGAGAGAGAGAGAGAGAGAGAGAGAGAGAGAGAGAGAACGAGAGAGAGATAGAGCAAGCATTGCCCAATTTCACTGTGAAAACTCAGGAAAAAGTCTAACATAAACAAATTATATTCTCGAAATAGTAAATAATTATGGTAACGATTTTCATAAGAAAGACAAAGGGATAATAATTCGATATAAAAGAATTTGAAAGCTTTAGTTACAAATATTGCTTTCTTGGAGAAAAAAAATTGGCATAACGTTGAGAATCTTGAAGATGCTCCGTTGGTGGAAGAAATCAAAGTACAAAATTATAGTATAGTACAAGTACACAGCCACCAACTTAAAAACGCCAAAATCGACCAGTGTACAAATTCAACCATCTCGCCTTCTTCAGAATAAGATAATAATTATCAGTGAAGAACAAAACTTATAATTGCCTCAGTGGACAAACCACAGTAAGAAACTGCTGTAATCTTCCTTTCCTCTTAGTAATTTTATTTTGTTCAATAATAATCCTTCACTTTTCGACAAGGAAAAAATGGAAGACTAAAAGTTTTGTAAGCCGTGACGCGTT
>BLXT01004727.1:302917-312977 GCA_019648995.1 Plakobranchus ocellatus
CTCTCTCTCTCTCTCTCTCTCTCTCTCTTCTCCACACTATCTCTCTTTCTCTTTTTTGCCTTTCTCTCTTTTTTTTTCCTCTTTCTCCTCCATACTGTCTCTCTCTCTTTATCCTTCTCCTCCATACTCTCTCTCTTTCTTTTCCTTACTTTCTCTCTGTCTATTTCTCTTTTTGCCTCTCTCTTTCTCTTTTTCTCTCTCTCCACCATATTCTCTCTCTCTCTCACTCTCTATCTATCTATCTTTCTATCTATCTATCTATCTATCTATCTATTTTTCCTACAGATTTTCACTTTGTCTCTTTCTCTGTTATGCCTCTCTCATTCTCTTTTTCTCTTCTTCTCTTTCTCCTTTATACTCTCTCTCTCTCTCTCTCTCTCTCTCTCTCTCTCTTTCTCTTTCTCCTCTATACTCTCTCTTTCATTTTCTTTCTCTTCTGCAGAATATATTTCTGTCTCTTTCTCTTTTTTGCCTCTCTCACTTTTTTCCCCCTTTCTCCTCCATACTCTCTCTTTGTCTCTTTCTCTTGTTTGTCCTTATCTCTCCTCTTTTTCTTTGTCTCTTTCTCTATCCTCCTGACTATATTTCTGTCTCTTTTTCTTTTTTGCCTCTTTCTCTCTCTCTCTCTCTCTCTCTCTCTCTCTCTCTCTCTCTCTCTCTCTCTCTCTACCTCTGTGTTTTCTTCCTGTTTTCAAATCTCTCTGCCGTCCCCCACTCACTCTCATAATATTGATTGAAGCGGGAGTTACCTCGCCTTTTCAAAAATAAATCACCGTTCATCTCCCTTTGCTCTTTAGAAAATACAATTCAACACTCCTTGCTGTCAATCAACATGATGAAGTGCAAATAAAACACTTCTCTGTTTTTACTGTCTTCCTCTATTGGTCAGTACTTACCCATAGATAATTTAAAATAATGAGTTCTTCCTCGACCTCGTTTTCTCACCAATTATTTTTTTTAACTTTTTGCTATGTAAATCTTGATTAATGGAAAAAAAATTGTGCCCAGTTTCTTCGACAGGCATACATGTGTTTAATGCTTGTTCTTTAAAACTATGCCTTGGGCGGTAATAGGCTCTTATGCAAAAAAAAAAAGAAATTGTTAATGTAATGTGATATGAGTAAAAAATCTAAGTGAGCGATGCATTTTTTTAAATCTGATTTTGATGGCTGCCTGCAATATGATTATTTGATGCATTACGAGATAGATAGATAGATAGAGAGAGAGAGAGAGAGAGAGAGAGAGAGAGAGAGAGAGGCAGAGAGCGAAATATTCCTAGACAGACAGAAAGACAGGCGCAGAGAGCGAAAGATAGAAACAGACAGTTAGATAATAGAGGAACAGATGTACAGACAGATAGATGGACAGGCAGCGAGACAGGCAGGGACGCACAGAAAGCGAGAAATAGAGAGAGGGACAGACAGACAGACAGACAGACAGACAGACAGACAGACATACGCGTAGAGGAGGGGATTGGCACTTAACAAGTTGACAAAGTTTTCATGATAAGGTACGTCTGCAAAACTTGACATCTAATTATAACATCAGACTCTTGAACTTTGCCTTGCAACCACTTCATTCTTTTACCTCCTACATAAATCTTACCTCAGTAATCTAATATGTGGTACAGCGTTGGACAAGCTCCTATCCGTAACAGCAGGATGGCATTAATGGAACCCAAACCGCTGCTTATTTGCACTGCATTATCAACAGCCTCATTGGCCTGGCGGATGGCCTGAAAGCCTGAGATCACCTTGCTTTATGGACTGACTATTCACTATGGAGAAACCAAACCATCAAACTGCCGTCCTTGAATTAGCGAGTGCAGGCATGAGGGGAGATGACGGCACACTAAGAGCCGCTCCCTAGCATCCACAGAGCATGGGTATTTTCGTTGCGAGTTCGTGCCGTGCTCGAGGCACACCTTAGTTAATTATAATAATAATAAATTATTATGATAACTATTCAAGGGTAAAAACACAAGTAAAGAATTATTTTATCTGAATCTGAAGCTGCAATACACCAATGTTTTTTTTTGTTCCTTTTTTTTTAAAGATATCAACTTTCACATAAACCGGCAGTACAATGTACAATTAATTACCTGATAGTTTTCTAAACCTGACAGCAAAGATTTATGCACGTAATTAAACTCATACTTGAAGGGTTTGCTGTCTTTTTTAAACCTGTGCAGAAACATAACACGTATTTTAGCATAATCTCGTAGTATATTTATAAACCTGAGATACAAGATTTATACTATTAACGTAACGTAGTCGTGCGTTGTAAGCTATACCTACTTTTTAAAACTGATGTGAAATATTATACACTTATTTATATTCACACTTGCAGATTTCCCTCATCTTACATTTTATGTATGGAGATCTCTCTCTCTCTCTCTCTCTCTCTCTCTCTCTCTCTCTCTCTCTCTCTCTCTCTCTCTCTCTCTTTCTCTCTGTCTTTCCCCCTTCCCCAGACTATCTCTTTACTTCTCTCCCCATCCTTCAGCCTTCTCTTTTGTATGTTAAACTATCTGTTCGCGACTTTTCTACACCATCTCTTTATCTCTCTTAATTGTCGTACTTTTTAAACTTTACGTGAAAATGAATACATTTGTTTAAACCCAGACTGTGACATACTATAGATTTTGTAAAACTTGTAAATCAATAATCATTGTGTATTTGATAACGGCCAAAACGTGTTTGTGTGTGTGTGTGTGTGTCTGTAAGAAGAGAGAGAGAGAGAGAGAGAGAGAGAGAGAGAGAGAGAAAGAGGTCCAAAGGTACCTTCTCGCTGGGGTCATCTTATAGACATCGGCATGGACACTACTTGGCCTTGTACATAAGACGGGCCACTTAATCTGGCTTATTATCTTGATCTTGATTGCTCTTTTTGTTATTTTTTTATCTGTTCCCATATCCCCGGCATATTGTGATACAATACCATCCTTAATGAAAGTCTTCTCACAACAAATCGTTAATTTCTTTATAACAGTTCTCTTGAAAGGCCTACTCTGGAAGGTCAGGTCGATGACAAGCAGTGTGGTAATATATCAACCAACACTTTTACACTTTAGGCCTATCAACGGCCCATTAGTTTACTATGATATATAGAATATGAATAATGTTCACCTTTAACACAATATACACTTTTAGTTCATCCCACGAAAAGGGAAAATTACATTATGTCTTACATCTTTTTCTTTCATTTTTTTTTTTTTTTAATTTTGGTGTAATACAATACTTCAACGGCTCCTACTTTTTGTGTTTTTGATGCAGAAAAACCTACTTGCTGCCCTTGAGGGGTCCTGGTGCAGAGGGTAGCAACACAGAATCTCCTTGATCTGCTTTGTATCACTGGCAAGTAGTCAGTAGCAAGCCATTGGTGCGATGCCCAGAAATATCGCCATACTTTGATCACTTTGATCAGTCTTCTAATTTACGTTCTCGGCCACAGTCTGCTATGCTTTCCCATCTTCTCAGGCGCCAAGAGCGAAACAATCAGAACAGGCAGCAAAGAGACGACGTTTTGCCTTGAAAAAAGATTTTTCCTTTTTTTCAACAATTTGGTGCCGATTTTCCCTATTCAATGCAGAGAGAATTTCTGCAGTGATTTCCCTTCATTTGAAGCCATCATTCTGTTCTTCATACATCAATTTAGACTGTAGGTATGACGCCAGTCAAATCCAACGTGATCTCAGACTTAAGGGCCCACTCGAGGGCTAGGTATCGGTGACTTGCTCGAATTCAATTTTTCAGGTAAAAATGTTGATAGAGAATGAAAGGGCGATAGAGAGAGAGAGAGAGAGAGAGAGAGAGAGAGAGAGAGAGAGAGAGAGAGTGGAAGACAGTGAAAAAAAGCGACAAAGAGAAGCCTACAGCAATAAGATATCTGGGACAGGGATAAAGAGATAGCCAAACAAAGAGACAAAATAAATTATGAATAATGAAGAGACACAGAAAATCGATTGTAATTGACTGCAAGTAGGTAGACCGTGAGGCGAATTTCAGGCAAGGAAAAAATAAAAATTAAAAGAAATTATAAATATTAGGACAGACGGAAGTGTGAAAGGTGAGTACTGAGACGGTAACCTTTTAGTCAATATTCCATACTAATTCGGTCGGCTTAACAACAGTACCGACACTGCCAGCACTATGACCTACGCTTATGACAAAGGCAGAGCTGTGAAATTAATGCCAAAGGCTGCAAAAGAAAAATTGAACTGAGATTAACCCAAATATTATTACACGTGAACCCCCCGTGTGAAACAAAAGTCTGACACGCATTTGACATTTTCGTCCCAGTTATTACAAGTAAACACTTATTTACTTTCCTCCCAGCTTTTGTTTCTAAAGCAAACGTTACGCCTGTTTATAAAAAGATTAAGATGTTGCTCATGCTTCTTAGAAATAGTTCCAATTGATCGCAACCAACATTTGAAAGTTGAATTATATTCCTCTATATAAAATAAAATTCTTCATATTTTTTTCTTTCTTAGTTAATTTTCGGCACAAAATTTATAGAGATGAACGTAATAAAGAGATAAGGATGATAGATTCAACAAGTAAGCAATATGACAGACTCCAGATCTATACTCTTCCGCTTCTTTTCGTTAGAAAAGAGAGAATTTCAAATTTTCGTCCCTGGTCTCGATACACAACATGTACTTTTGTATCATTCTGAATGGTTTACTTTGTCTTTTAAGTCATGAAAGGATAAGGCTCTCTATGGATACCTAGACCAAAAACTCATCAACAACAACAACAACAAAGTATTAATAATCATAATAATAATAATAATAATAATAATAATAATAATAATAATAATAATAATAATAATAATAACAGCGATGATGATGATGATGATGATAATGATGTTGAGGGTAAGAATATTAAAAAAAAATGTATAACAAGTCAAAAGGGAAAAGAAGGAATAAAATTTGTTAAATCTTATCTGGTCTGGGCATGGGTTTACTTTCTTAAGGAGGGGGGAGGGGAGATGGAACACAGATTGGTTTTTGGCAAAAGTCATCGTCAATTTGCCATGTCAAATAATCGCTATCCATATTTTAAGAAATGTGTAAAGTGACCATTTATGACACAAATCCGTCATGAAATCCATAAATTTAGGTTCAGTGGGTGTCAAAAACGGGGATTAGAGTCCGACAGTAGCAAATCTAGATCTCAACTCCATATAAAATAAAGCGAGCCTCTTTTTTGACTTACAGGTGCTTGGAATATAGCTCTACCTAAACGTTTCTTATATCGATAAAACCCTTTAAGTGTCTAGCGCACGTCCTACCGATCAGGTAGACCTTTGTGTGTTTTGAGGTCTGTGTTCTCATTTCAGTGCGACAAATTCAATGATGTGGGCGTTTTTGGATATTTAACCTAGTTATGTAAAACTCCTGAAAATTGGGTAAAAGTTCAAATTTGAAATATTCATTGGAAATACGTTTTTCATAATATCCAAAAACATAAACGTAATTGGAAAGCACCTTCATTCTTAAGCTCAGTAGTAAAATTCGAAATATTTTGAATGGAAAGTATAGGGCTAGGTACAATTATGAAAATCGATACATTTATCAATGAAAATTTACCATGGCCGTCTTCATTATGGCAATCATGATTGATTAAAGTGAGAAAAAGCTTGATTGTTAATTTTCCTCTATTCTCACCATGCTGATTGAATAGGTAAACTTCACTTTAACAAATATATTGAAATGTTAACGTTGACATAACGTTGTGCAGTAGACTTCACATGAATCTTACGAATTTCAAATAAGAATTTAGGCTAATGACTTTGACTTCGTCTCTCTGAATGAGATAATCTCACATTCTTTCAAGAACGTTTTCCAATACGTGTAACTCATATCCGACAAGCCTTCTTCAAGCTCACGTTGCTAATAACGTTGTCAATATGAACAAATGATAAAATTTAAGTCTTTAATTTTTTCTGCTTTCAGCAGAGTATGAATTTCCTGTTACTGGTACACACAAGTCTAAAACGTTACAGGTACACACAATTCTGAAACATGAAGTCTAAAGAAAGGCATTCTATAAGAAACATATCTTTAAAAATAATTTCAATATAGATTGCAGGTGTTCCGCTTATTTTTCATTTTTTTTTTTTAGGTGGAAAAAAAACTTCTTTAACTGTTCTAGCTTTGTGTCTATAATTCGTTTCGAAAAAAACAACTGCGCATTATACAATAGATGTGTATAATGAACTATCACGGAATCAATTCTTTTGTCAACATGAAATAAGAAAGGGAAATATCGATGTGTATAAAACATGAAGCAAATTCGGGAAATTTAACATTACAAGATATTGCGCCTGCGGAACTTACAGGAAAAAATCGATTAATTATACAATTATTTTAAGAGATTTCCTCCATGTTGAGTAAAGAAAGAATCGCTTTTATTGTTGAGAAGCGATCTATTGTTTTGCTTTCTAAAAAAAGTCTTTTATTGAACGCATTTCCAATACAAACAGAGATAGGTTTGCGTGATGTGTTTCTATAGAATAGTTGGTGTTTTTTCTTTGTTTGTTTGCTTGCTTTTTTTTTTTTGCTAAAAATATCGATAAGAATAAGCAGCTTTATCATCTAGTTTAAGATGAGTCACTGTAATAGAGGCATTTTCATACACTTTTACATAGAGCTTTTTGTTAAGGCATGTCTTGTTAGATCTCAGTGGCACAGAAGGGGTTAAATCGGTTAGAGGAAAAAACAACTGTTCGTTAGTGTCATTCTTTTTAAATAAGATTGTATGTACCTTATAGCTTCTGTAATGTATAATATAATATGCTTCAGCATAAATGTATCAGTTTTCTGAATTTATCTGTCTCATTCTTACAGTCTTTATTATCTCGTCCTATACGGCAGCACAAGGGCTCGCGAACCGTCTTGATATTTGCAGGTATCTCTCCATGGTTACTCAAGCCAGTCTCGACTCCCTTGCCTGAAGGGGGCTGAAAGCTTGAGATCGCTTCCTTTTTTGATCGGTCATAAACATGCTCAAAAGCCACACTTTGCCATTTACGTACATATATCTATATTTAGGTGCTTTTGTCGCCTTCTCTTATCTCGTCTGTTATAAAGACTTAAGAATGCGTAAAATTGTACATGTGGTAATTACAATTATCCTTCGATGAGAGGGACTACTTCAAAAGTGCATATCAAGACATATACAATCATTACAAAAGCACGCAAGAGATATAAATTCACCACACAAGTAAGTCAGACAATCTAAAATTCACCACAGACTTCAGTATACACATAAAATAGCCTCAGAATACCTAAGACACATAAAATCACGATTTCAGTAGGTAAAAACATATAACAACACTACGCATCTACGTAAGACACATAAAATCACCACACTAACAACGTAAGACACACATTAAAATCACCGCACAAATACCAAAAAAAAAAAATAAAATCACTATTTGAGTGTATATGAATTTAAATATCTCTTATGATTCGGCTATGCAATGAGCGTTCCAGGAGAGCGTCTGATTCTATTGATTCTATTAGAGGTAACCTTACATTAAATTGAAGGCCTTTGATAGATATGGGGAGGGCATTGGTGGCACAGTGGAGAACAAAACTCGTAGGGACTCTTTTGACCGAGGCCTGAAAGCCTGAGATCATATTTTTGTATATAGGCCAAATGAAGAAAAACTGAAACCAATGATTCCTTACCAATTTAGATTTAAGAACAAATACTTTTAGAGTTTGCTTTTTGAATCTTATTTTTCAAAGCTGTTCTCATATTGGAGATTCTACATGGAAGATTAAAAAATTAATACCTTATTTTTAACTTCGATTTGCCCTAAAAACAAAAAAACAAAAAAAAAGCAAGAGCTTTATTGCGCAAGGATCGTGCACTCGACTGATATCGGTCTTTCTATGATAAAAAAAAATAATGGGGTTTTTTCTTAAGGAAATCTTTCTGTCATAATGTGATAATCATTACTCAGTGCGAGTTGTGACAATCATTTTCTATTTTTAAGAAAGTCGTGAGAATAATTATCATTACAAAGTTGCCTCTGATAATTAAATTTAGCACGTCCCTATAACATGGAAAATGTAATGTGATTTCTTTAATGTTATCACCAGTGCTCAAGGAGAAAGAGTGGAGAATAATGGGTTAATTGTCTAATGCTAAAGGTTTATTAATTGAGAGTTGTTAAGTGAAGAGGCCTCATAATGTCATATACCCCTATATATTATTATTATCATTATCTAGCATGGTTGTCATAGTTACGCAATGCCAAACGAGATATGCCTTATAGTCTCTCCAACATCAACATTTTTGTACAATATAGCTGATGATTTATTCAGACCTTGGTGGTCTCGGTACGATATTCTCTCTGTGTTCCATGTTGATTGAGGCAACTAACAGGTTAAGATTTTCTTTTTCGTAAAAATTGCACTGGAAATTATTCTTTCGAAAATTAGCGATACAAAGAATGAGAGAGGGAGAAAGAGAAAGAGTGAAAGAGAGAAAGATGGGTGGAGAGAGGGAGGGAGACGTATCACAAAGAAAGGGTGGAGTGAGAGACAGAAAAAGGAGGGGGAGAGTCAGACGGGCAAACAATCAGAAAGAGAGGGTGAAGAACGGTATACCCACAGAAACAGGGAGAGGGTGGGAGAGAGAGAGAATGAGAGAGACCCAGCAAGAGATAAAAAGAGTGAGGAGAAAAAGTATGGCTGACGGAAAAAGATTGATAAAACATTCCATTTGAGCAAGACTCTTATTTAAAGAATTTAAATCATAATTTTAAAAAAAAATCAGAAACAAAGCCGTTTTTTTTTTATTCATTTTTTCTTCCCAATTTAAAAAGAACCCAATGAATACAATATTCTTAGAACCAGAGAATCTAATATGTGTAATCCATTTGCTTCGCTCTTTCTTTCTGTAAGTTTAATTATCTGATGTATTAATTATTGAAGCATTGAATACGTAGGCCTACAATGGAAACAATATGACTTCACTAGGGAAAAATAAGAGAGCTGTTACGTGACTCCAGAATACTTATAACGAGAAGTTACTCTTATAGACGTGACAGTATCACATTCAACTGTGAGACGATGTTTTTTTTTTCAGCTGAGAGAAATATTTTTTCCTACTGCTGTTATCATCATCATCATCATCATCATCATCATCATCATCATCATCATCATCATCATCATCATCATCATCATCGTCGTCGTCGTCATTATTATTATTATTATTATTATTATTATTATTATTATTATTATTATTATTATTATTATTACTATTTTTTTATTATTATCGTTATTATTATAATGCTAGCACAAGGCACTTGCGGCGTCCATATCAAATAAAATAAGTTGCCTATATTTACATCTATATCTAAAATGAGATGTCGATTAAAGAATTCCTTTATCCATTCTATCTAATAAAAGAAGATTTTGCAATAGCTCGGATTAAAACATTTTTTTTTTGTTTAAAGGAGCAAACAAACATGTAGAATAGCACATTTAGATCTCCTTTCAATAATTTCCATTGCTTTTCAATAGAGAGGAACTAAACCTGCTTTAAAAATAAAATACCACTATAAACTATTCACGATGTCTTGAATTCTCTCAAAGGTCTGAAATGTTTTTAAAATTAATTCTGAAGATGAGCACGCCATGCTTCCTTAAACTATTTGTACGGTCCTAGAACTCAAGCTTGTCCGCCTTTCCCTATGCGCTTTGCTGGGATTCTGTAAATAAATTTGGTTTTGAATTCTTCATGATCGTTCAATAGTATTTCCACCTCCTTTTTTCACAAACAACTATTTGAAATTTAAACCGTAATGCGTCCATTATGAGCTGTATATTTTCATACATCTATCTGCTAATTTTCTAGTTTCTGAGCTGCGTGGATTTTGAGATTACCCTGCTCGTGTATTTATTTTTTTAGCTTTGCTCAAGTATCAATTGATGAGCAAAGTAAGTGAAGTGGGAGATTGTTATAGGAGGGTTTCTTCCGCGCACCTCTTAAATACAGAGGCGATTCTAGTATAAAAAGAGTAGCTGTTTAATGCT
>BLXT01004727.1:609046-620478 GCA_019648995.1 Plakobranchus ocellatus
CATTAGTTGATTTATTTATCACATGTGCACTGCCTGCGAAGCTTAAGTTTTAATCATTATTCTCCATCTAAATCTACTTAGGTATTCCAAATGTGAATTAAAAATTAATGGCATGGTTATAGGATAGGCGCTTAAATTTAGAAATAATTTCTTTTTTTTGTGTGTGTGTTTTCTTTTACATTTTAGCCCATAGGATTTTTTGATAAATGCTTTGGAGTACGAATTGAAGGTTCATAATTACATTAAATTATGAACAAAACGGATTTGCGAGGTGAAAAAAGAAAAAAAAAACAAAAAACGTATCGCTATTTGTAAGTAAAGTCGAGGTCTATACTACAAAAAAAAATATAAATAAATAAAGAGTGCAATAAACACGGGGCCGACGTGCAATGTGAGAGGCAAGTCAAAAAGGTTAGAGGCCAAACTCTAGTCGGCACACAATGGCAAGCCGCTAAATTGCCTAGGCTATTTAGTTCTCCTCGCACTCAACTAAGCTTCTTCAGGCTTACTTCAGCCCTATTCGATCTAGCCCAGATAATGAACTGTGGCCCGGCGCCTAAGCCTTAACAAGGGCCGTGGCCTCGCCTAAGCTTTGACTGTTCTGGGCGACCTTGACACGAGGAGGCTCCACTAGACATAGTTATAGTTGAGTTGGGCAGCATTCATTCGCAGACGGTTGAAGGAAAATTGACGCCGAACGACCAACCCAACACCCTAAAAATAATACGCCAAGCAGGCCAACAAAAATTAGCAGCCAATAATAATAATAACAACAACACTATCACTACTGCACCGGCTCTTATTAATAAATCTAGGGAAGATCCTGATCGAGAGAGGTGATATGTATCCAGGCCGTATGGAAAAATTAAATTTTGTACGGACTTGAGAGAATAAATTAAATTCAAAACGCTCATCAAAAAGATGAAATTGCTCCCCCAAACGCACGACACATTCAAAAAGCTTTGGACCTCTCCCTAAACTAAAACCTGAATTAAAAAAAAAAACAACAAAAAAAAAACCCGGTTTGAGACAAGTTAAATTGGCCTAGATTTAGAATCTCGAAGACTAAGAGACTGCAGTAGCTTAGAATTCGGGCCTTTAAAATAACCTTCACACTGACAGCGTAAAGCAGTCTTTTTCCAAAATGTAATGCGTAACGACGATGCCAAAGTCCTAGATCTATGCCTTTTCTTTTTTACGATCTCTGAAACTGCCCGCTGTCATACAAATCCACGGATCTTAATAATAGTGTTTGACATCGCGCCCTATTAGGCCGATAAGTTTTAGCTTCAACAAAAAAAAAAAAAAAAGGATAAATAAGACATATTGCAATGTGCTGTAAATATTGCCTTCTTTCATAGCTTAGGCTAAAGCATAGCGAGATAGTCGAATTAAATTGCCATCTTGTAATTTAGAAAGCTATTCTTAGCTTATGGTTATTTTCTAACAAAATGATTTAAATATAATCTGACTCTATAACATGGTGAAAGTGTAGAAAAATAATTATTAATTAATGATGTGGATAATTCATACACACATAAAGATAACCCAAAACACATAAAAAAAAAAAAATTAACCGTTGCACATTTAAGGAAAATATTTTATTCCTGAGGAAATTGATTAGGCATAGATCTGGGCTTTGTAAATCTGCGATACATCGAAACTGTCGGTTTTGGCCAAATTCGTGCTTAGATCTAGACGATCTATCACAAGAAAACTCGATCCGTATATTAATTAAAGTGAGAGCTAGACTACATTGCATGGATCTAATCCTCTTAATTCTATAGGCTCTAATAGGGCCAAATTTGCAAAGAACGAAAGGGGTCAGGCCTAACGACTTTTAGATCTACCTTTATCAGCTACCAGCGAAATGAAGAGGCCGCAGGCATAAAATCGTGTAGATGTGTAATAATAGCACAATTTGCAGTATAACTTGGCCTGAAAACTTCGCCAAACTAATGACGTTAGTTCTTAAAGCCGTTGGACCTGTTCCCGGATTGTCCCATTGTCCGCAATGAAGAGGTCGCAGGGGTAAAATTGTGTTGATGTGTAAAGTCGCACTTTTTACATTAGATCTAGATCTAGATCTATAATTTGGCCTACGATTTATTTCATTTCGTCGGTAGCTTATGAAGGGTAATAGTTGAGCCCGTCCCCCTATTATCTCAAAAAAAAAAAATAAATAAATAAAAAAAATGTATATAGAATCTAGGCCTATAGATCTAGATCTGTACATATAACTAAACGATGCGATGTTTGGCGCACCCAAAACTATAATTATAAAAATATCAATTCAGACACAGGTGAGTTTAATTCAATAGATTCTAAATCTATAATTGAATAACAAAAAATCCTGATTATATTTTTCCGACAATGTGGTATTTGTATACATACTGTTTTCCCCCTCTGTGCCCGTATTTTATCACAGTGGATTTGCGCAAACCAAGAAAATCTTGCTAGGCCTATCTTACATTTAATAGAATACGCAAACACGATTTCCTTTAATTAATAGCCTACACCATACAATCTGACATTTTTAAATCCATAATTTTAGTTAACAAGCCTAGGCCTAAGCTTTAGAAAGGAAAAAAAATCTTTCAACCAATCGCACGATGATTTGTAGATTGTCAATACGGCGCCGTCCAAAAACTCTGGCAGGGGCAGTCATTACGTCTAGAATCTATGGCCTTATCTCATCTAGACTTTGATCTAGATCTAAATCTGAAAATAAGATACGCCGGCCTTAGCTTGAATTTTGTGTGGGAATAGTAACATTTTCATTTTAACTTGGCCTGCGATCTCTTAATTGCGTGGATAGCTTATGAAGATTGAGCTAGATCGGATAATATACTCTAGCCATATAAAAAGTCGGGGTATGAACAAACGAAAATGCGCCGATATAAAGGCTATCAAGCTGTGAAGATCTAGAAAATTTTTTTTAATTTTAACTAGATCTAGATCTAGATCTAGAGTCTATCTATTTTTTAATTTTAACAATTATCTCTGTCTTGATATAGATCTACGTTGATTCTAATATTTAAGTCAATCTAAATCTTCAGATCTTGACTTAGATTAAGAATTGGCCAAGAAGGTTTAATTTGGCAAGTCTATGCATTAAAAGTGATTCACGATTTTACCAAACTAGATCTAGAAATCTAGATCTAGTTCGAAAGGATGAATGTAGAAGCTACAGAATGAGCTACGATTGTACATTTAAGCCTAACCGAATTCTAGATTCTTTGCACTGTCTACTTAAAATCTAGATTAGCCCTGTCCGCTGCTTATAATCTTAGAATGCAAATATTCGTAACATAAAGAAGATAGGCCTATCTTCATTTTCTGGTCTTACAATTTAAGCAAACAAACCATTGTCAGTAATAATCCAGAACAAACTGAATGAAATTGTTATAAAATCCGCTCACGCAGGCACAATCATTATCCAAATGAATGTTTCTTAACAAACACGATACACAACTTGCGTACCTGATCCATTGTTTCTGTAATGTTGTCGGCTTCGAATCGTAGTCGGGATAAGTTTAGGTCTGGCCAGAGTCTGTTATCCATGGCGTGTATGGTTTGAAAATCGGTGCTGATGTGTTACTCACTCCTTGGCATCTACCGTTCTATGAAATTTCCAGTCCCGCCAAAAGCCTATATAGCGGTAGAAAGTAGGCGGGGCTTATGGGACCAATAACATCAGTCACGCCATTCTTGCGCCGCAAGCCTCCCTTCCTTTGCTGGGATTGGTTCTTTTCTTCATAACATAACCTTGCCATGTGTACAATGGTGCAAGGTCACGAGGACCCTGAAACATAGTACGCACAACTCCCAGCCTGGTCGCCTAACCTTCCGTTCAATCGACTGAATTTAAGGCCGTGACTGCGACGCTGCGGGATGGGTGCAAGTTAAGCATTGCGGTACGAGAGGGGGGAGTAAGGGAGAAGAGATAGAGAAAGAGAGAGAGAGAGAATATTTTTTGGGGAAGAAGAAGTCTAGCATGAGAGCGAAGGAGAGAAGGACATTTGAAAGACTAGCTTATTATCCCCTTGTTTTGGACAGGCCAGGCCTAAGAAAACGGGTATGCATCAATTGGAAGAAGTGGACGCTGGATCTTGGAATCAGTTCAGACTAAAGAGAACGTAGATCTTCTTTTAAAAAAAAAGCCTTTGTCTCTACCTTAGTATTGGTCCTTTCGCAGAGTGAAAGCGGTAATCTAGTATCCTCTATGAGGTGATGTCTTATCTAACTTTCGAAGTCGTAGAATCTCCACACAAGATAATAATTATAGACTTGTTTTCGTTGAGCGTTTCTAACTGCCCTGTCAACTGCATTTTTTTTCTCTTTTTTTATTTTTTTTTTAATTGACTTTCTGTACACCCTTTCCTTCTCAACAGTATCTATTCAATTACGTCTTTCGCATAAATTATCCACATAATTATAATAAATTTATGAGTTAAATGATCCTGGAGATGCTGGGCGCCACACAAGTAGAAGATGATGGATGGATATGGACAAAGGTGGATTACAATTGAAGTGGATCTCATGTATTATTGGAAGATGTCGGTGGGGCTTGTACCCTACCATTCGGTTTTAATTTTTAAAATCGCGGACGGAAACTATTTCTCTTAATACGTCTGTAGCTTTAAATGTCTTCAAAGTGCATCGCGCAAGACACGTTCACGCCCAAAGTTGTCAGTTTCAGTAATAAATCAAGAACTTCTAAGAAAAAGTTTATAGCCTTAGTCCCACTGTTATTCTTTTTTGTAGGGCCTATTTGCCTTCTTCGTTCGTCTGCTTGAAACATAACGGTGTGGGCAATAACCATTAAAAACGTTTACAGTAGGAATCAACACCATAAAAATCATAATATCATAACTTTTTTTTTCTTTTTTAAAGTTGAGCTAACGTAGTCTCTTTGTCCATTAAAAAATTTTTCAGAAAAAAACTTACACAATAATTAAGGCCTTTTTATAGATTTTATTGGGCGTGTTTTGATTTGTTGAAAAGCCATGTTGCTCCCCCCTCTCTCTATTTCTCTCTCTCTCTCTCTCTCTCTCTCTATCTATCTATCTATCTATCTCTCTCTCTCTCTCTCTCGCTCTCTTTCTTATTATCTCGATGCCTTATGAATATGAGTTTAAGTCGAACCATTCTTTCCTTTTACAAAAAAAAGCGCCTTCTTTTATCTCAACTTCAAATAATCATCTTTCTTCATTCCCTAACCTCTCTTTCATTTGCACAGTGCGTCTGGAGTTATGTTCGATTCCATAATCGCTGGCTGCTGGTAGTGGAAAGTTTACAACAGGTTCTCACATTACACCAGCTTACACCAATAAACAGCGGCAGTGTTAATCCATGATTACNGAAACCATTAAAGTTATATCGCTCGGCTACCTACAGCCATTCATGTGTAAACACATACATTCTTATAAATATATACAATTCCTTCCTCCACAGAATTTACCAAAGCAATCTAAGATACTGTATTTATCAGCATGTATTTCGCATCTTTTCCACCCCCACCCCCTTTTTTTCCCCCTCGTGTTGTGCCTTATTTTACATTCCTTTAGCGTTTCTGTCGTTTCCTTTTNCTCGCTCCCTCTCTATCTCGTTGTCTCCCATATTCATGACTTTTTTTCTATCTTCCTTTATATATTGATGCCTCCATTCACCAATCAATGTAAAATGTAAGAGCGATTGTTTATTGTTTCCCTTTTTTATTATTATTTACAGTGAGTCTTTAATTTTGGAATGTGTGAAAGGGCTATAAACTAATCAAGAATTTTCTAACACTAAAATGAACATTTTGTGTTTGAAATCGATATTTTGTTTGTTATTGTGTTTATTTTCTGACGTATAAGTGCCTGCTTTTCAAGTGCTGGGTGTAAATCTAAAGGTAACACAAACCAGGAAGGATGTGAAGGCATTCTAAATGAAACCAGTTCATCTTTTCACACTTCATCAATCGCGAAACGCAACTACAAAAATCTAGAGGTAGAATGGATCCATTTATGGCTGATCGTATGGGCTGTAAATTGGACATGTTCCTCCCATGAATGCGTGTCAGTCTGTCTGTCTGACTGTCAGTCTCTCTGCGTGCTGTTTGTTAGTGTTGTTTTCGTTTGGCCTTATTTGGTTCATTTATCAACATATCAGGGTGGGCGGTAGTTTGACTTCATGGTTGTTACAAAAGCAGTTATCACGAATGCTAATGATACATAGGTCTACGTAATAGCACTTAGACCATCCCAGCTTGAGTCGCGCTTAGTTGCCACTGTGGGAAAAGTGGGGAAAACAAGAAACTAACAAAGCTTGGCCGTGATGGCAAAAGAGCCCAAGCAAAGTGTTTTAGGCATGGCACTTGGCAGTAGAGAGGAAAGAGATGTGAGGAGGAAAAAAAGTAGCAATGCTGTTTTTTTGTTTTTTTTATTATTATTATTCCTTTTCTACTCCTATTGTTCTATGCCGTCAACCCTGGTCATCAAAATGTTCTTGCAATATTTGGTTGTTTATGCTTATAGATGGCACAGATAAACGCAAAAAAAAAATGGGGGTCAAGGCCGGGATCGATTCTAGAGTAGAATCTAATTAAAATCTAGATCTGATTTGACCGGTTGCAAAAATGAAATCCTAACCTTCAGCTCATAGAGAGGCCCCTTCCAAAATTGCTCGATGCTTCTCTCTCCCCCTTTCCACAATGGTCATCTCCTAGCCTCTCCTCCTCCAACCCTACGCACGCTCCCTGCTTCACCACATCATATTGCATCATCTCGACCAAGAGAACAGTCCTACTGGATTAGTCCGCCAGTTGAGCATGAAGTCCATGACGCAATCTGACATCACCCGTTAGTCTGGCTTGAGCTGGTCCTTACGTCATAACGAAGGAGACTCCGGTGGGTCTGACCTGGTTGAAAGGTGAAAGGGCAAAACAGGACAAACCACCACAGTCAAACAGCAACCTTTAAAGGGAAGTAAACGAGAAAACTAAAAACATTGATAGGAATACTAGAGTTACATCGTAACTCGTGAGACGGAAAATGTGTCGGTTAAGTAATTAATTTAAGAAGACCCACCATGATTGTTCATAACTAATATTCAACGGTATTCAAAGGCTGATAGAAGGGAAGCTTGTTCATGTTCTTGTTTTTTATCAATACTTTTAATGTTATTTTACTTTGCACATGTTCTAATTTTAATGAAAAATGAAAACACTGCTAATATGTGAATAACAAAGCACAAATATCAATACTATTCCTAAAAACCTTTTTTAAAATGACGCCCTCTTTTTTTTTTTGAGTTTTACTGCATCTCCAAAACTTCACTATTTTGCGATATTTACAAAAAATTATAGTTTTTAATAAAGAAAAAAGCAGGGCAATATTAAGGTATAGTCCAGAAATAATAACTCATATGATGGGGTGCTTGATAAAAAGCTATGCAAGCGAATTAGAATTGACTTGACAATTGTTTTTCAGCTAGATCTAGATCTTATCCCAACAGAACCCACCTTCGCTAATTTTTTTTTAATGTAACCAGCCGGTAAGTTTTGTTTTTTTTTTTTTTTTATCTTCGTTGTGCGGCAGAAAAAACAATTATCTGTTTGATTTAGACCTTGCTTTTTATTTTCAGTTGTGTTTTCATTTATCTACCTAGGTTTACGTAATTCTATCAAAAGAACATAAATTTTTTCACGTCTCACTAGTGTTTCTTGTTTAATTCTAGTGATAGTCAGGTATCTCTCACATAACTTTGCCTAACGTGATATTAGCTCTGCGACTTTTTTTTCTTATCAAGTTTAACGCGAACAGGGAAAAAAAAAGGCACTGTTATCAAAGGGAATTAACAAAGAAAACCAATTTTTTGCTCATCAATGTTAGTATTACTTCCCATTGATCATGATTCGCAAATAAGTTGTTTTGCAAGGGATATAACGCAGTTAAATCATATTCTGGTAATTTTTGGTTTTTGTATCCCCTAGAAAATTCTGTGGCCGTCGGTGTGACTACTATATTCGTCGGACAACAGGCGACTGATCCGATGATCCCATCAATTTTAAATTGACGAGGAGGGTAGTTGAACCCAGTAGGATTAAAATTAGACCTGCTAAAGGCGGAAGATTAGGACAACGGCTGTGCCTAGATTCCCACTGCCTTGTAAGTTAGTTACAAAACAAAGGCCAGCGAAGAGCCCACACCCTAACTAGCATTAGGTCAGGGAAAACCACTGTTGTATTTTCCCAAGCATAATCATTTTTCCAAGCTTTACAACGATCTTGGTTATCAACGTTACGGGGTTTGTGATTAGGATCTAAATATCTCATTTGGCAGGGATAGTCATGTGCAGCAGGTGGCTTCAGCTCGCCAGCTAGCATCTGCTCGCAAAATGAATTAAAAAAAAAAACAACATCAAAATTAGCAACATGAAATTTGTGTACTGGGTACCAAAAAGGTATCATAGATAAAGATAGCGATAATGGACAGAATGAGCCTAAACACCCAAGGGCTTGCCGAGGTGAGATGGAAAGGGACAGGTTCCATAAAACTATGTAGAAAAACTCTAATATACTCTGTATAAAATACACACGAACAGACTTTGTTGCTATCCTCTCGGATGAAACGGCAGCAAAAAGTCTGGGGAGTTGGTGATTTCAGATACAGTAGTTGTAGCTAAACTGAAAGCCAAACCGTTAAATCTAGGTATTATTCAAGTATATGCACCGACATCGAATACTGGAGATGTAGAAGTGGAACAGTTTTATGAAGAAAGAGAAAAATAAAAAGGCTAACTAAAATCCCCGGATATCAATTATCATGATAATAATAGAAGGTTTCAATGAAAAAGTTGGGGATGAAAGGGTTGAAGATGTTGTTGGGCCCAGTGTCATAGGATAGTAAATGGGAGTAACCTTATTAAAGGATGTATAATCAATGATTTTACCATTACAAATACTTGGTATCAAAACGATCCTAGGCGACAGAGGACATGGATGAGCCCTGGTAATAGACACAGAAAAAAAAAGAATATATTCTCATTCAGAAGCTATTTCAAAATGTCCGAATTACTGCCGGGAGTCGACTGTGATTCAGACTACATTTAAGTCATGTGAAAGATTGTAATAAAAAATTTTAAAAAGGTGAAGGTCAGTTCTAAATTCCAAATCGACCTGTTAAATTTTGATGAAAAGTTAAGAGGCAAAATTGTGGTAGCTGTGCAAAACAAACATCAAACTCTAAACAACATCTGAGAGGAAAACTATGGTCAAAAAAAAAATTTTTAAGTCACTTAATGAGTTCATGAAGAAAAATATTCTCAAAAAGGATCCAAAAGAAAAAGGTAAAGGATAAGCAAAGAAATACTACATTTGATGGAAGACAGGCGCAAATAAAAAAACAATGAAGAAGCCCAACAAAAAGGCCTGAACAAAAAAAAATATCAAGATAAAATGCAAAGTGGCAAAAGAAGAATGCGTTAATAAACAATGTCAGGACAAAGCGTATGTGCTAAATATAGATCACGCAAAAAAAAAATAAATAAAAACTGAACGATGTGATTGGTTAAAAAAAAAAAAACCAATTGCAGTAGCTCTGGCTGCATCAAATCAAAAGATAAAACAATGCCATGGAAAAGAAGGAAGTACTAAAGATATGGTCATAATACTTTGATGATCTTTTTAAACATGTTTGGTTGAACAACTTGAAATAAGGAAACGCCTAAAGAGTTCAATATTCTTAAAAAGAGGTAAAAACAGCAGCAATGAAGAAAATGAAAAAGAAAAAAGCCCCTGGACCAAATAATAATCATATAGTAATTAAATATTACAGCATTCTTAGTAAGGAATAGATCAGACAACATAACTCTCAAATGCAATTTGTGCCAGTGTGCAATCCCAGAAGATCTTTGCAAATCTGTTTTATTGTAGGCCTACTACCTGAGGCAACAGAATGTAAACTTCATAATCATAGACAATTAGTTTAATAAGCTATTTTACAAAAATCCTGTTGCGTGTTTTGATGCATAGAATGCTTAAGATTGTAGCACGAATATTATCCACTGAATAGTTTGCCTTTGTGCCTGATAAAGGGACGAGAAACGCAATATTCAGTTTGTCAATGCTCATGGAAAAGATGTAAAGGACTGCAGGGAGACCTCCATCTCTGCTTCATCGATTATTTTAAGGCCCTAACAAAGAAAAACATGAAGAGGTTTGTGTAAATGGGCAACATTTTAACATCAGTTATGCAGAATACGGTGAACAACAACAAAAACTTTTAGACACTTTTCTAGAAAGCGAAAGAATAGACTTGCCTTTGCATATGAAAAAAATGGAATGCTCGGTCAACATTCATCCCGAATTCAATCTCGTTAGCAAAATAACCTAATACGGCTGTTGTTACTATTATTACCTATTGCCCTTGACTTGAGTTTCAATAAAAGTTATTCTCTGCCTACATCTACTGCGGTTGCCTACAGGACTTTCCAGTGATTGCGAAGTGTTCTAAACTTTTGCATCAGCAAATTTTAATATGTCCTAGAAATTGTAGTTGCCTCCCTTTTATGTTTTTAATTAAAAATTGCTTTAGTTTAGCTACTTTCATGACCAATTCATTTTTTCAGTGCGTGATATTCTCATCATTCTTCTGTTAAACCATATCTCTACTGCCTTCAGTTTTCTTTCTGTTTCCTTATTAATTGTCCAGTACTCACTGCCTTATCTTAGCACTGAGCATACATAAATTATGTTTTCTTTATCCTGATTTTGCTGTCCATACTTATGTTTCTGTTTGTCAGTATTGGTTTCATTTTTGGAATGAAACTTTGGCCATGCCTACCCTTTTCTTATTTCACTTGTGCGTCTACCATCTGTTGTTAGCAAGCACACCAAGTATCTGAACTTTACAATCTGAAGATTGTAAAGATTTTCTCCATTTATTTTTAAGCCTGAAATATCATCAAGACACTATGATTATTTCACATTATGGGTTAAAAAAGATCAGGAGACTACACATTCCTGCCTCACACTCTTTTGATGGATTTTAAATCACTGTGCTCTGCTTCAGTTCTTACACATACAGTTTGATCCTAATATAGGTTCTAATTATCCTCATATTTTTCCCATCAATGTCTAATTTTTCTAGCATACGAAATACCTCTACAGTTTTACCTTGTCAAAGTTTTTAGAATAATCAATGAAGCAGAGATGGAGGTCTTTTCGCATTTTTATATTCCTTTCTATAAGCATTGACAAAATGAGTATTGCGTTTCTAGTCCCTTTATCAGGCATAAAGCCAAACTGTTTTGAGGATAACTCTGGTTTTAGACTCTTGCGCATTCTAATATTCTATACATCAAAACACATCACAAGATTTTTATAAGATGGCTCATTTGACTGATTGTTCCATGAAGTTCAAATTTTAGGCAATACAAAAAAAAAA
>BLXT01004727.1:634082-652731 GCA_019648995.1 Plakobranchus ocellatus
CCCCCCCCCATACACACACATAAATGTTCACTCTACATGCAGATCAAATGTTCTATATACTATGTATTATATGCTAACTAAGCTAATGCAAGTGCTTGACAAATCAAGGACTTCCCTGAGTTTAGATAGGCCAACATTAAATAGGAAGCAACCCCAAGATCTGCTCTTACCAATAGGAAGCTGCATCAAAATTGAGTAGAAAAAAGTGTGCAAGGAACAATGACATTTAAGCTTCTATATATTGGTGTAAAACTCAGTTTTCGATATCAAAACCACACATTTATAGAACAAATATATCAGTTTTGCTCTAAATTATCTTCATTTTACTTAAGCCATTCATGTAGTAAAAATTCCCACCACAGCATTTCCAAGATCCTTCAATTTTTCATTTGTTTCAATGAATTTTTTTGACAATTGTAATAATTTAAACTTTGTATATTATAGCATGTTCCCAAAATTTATTTGCAACAAACATCTTTGTCAGTTTTGAGATTCTTCTTCCACACCCCAAAAATGGTTGTGATGTTCCTAAATGGCTCTGCGCATCATGTAACTTTGCTTAACCTTTAACACATGTGTCCCAGCTATTCCAAGTAAGGAATCAGATGATGTCTTATTACGTCTTTGAAAAGTACACCGGACTCGAGAGAAACCAAGTTTGGAAATTTTGCAATACATATACACAAGAAGCTGATAAAAAATGTATTCGGTTAGAGAAAATGAGTGTTTAGTGAATTATAACAACTCCCTGAACACAAAGGTCAAAGTGTCAACATTTTTCAACAATAAGAGAAGAAAAAAAAAGCTAAGTTGAATGGATATGCATGATCCATAATTAAATTGAAAGCTGCATTGTAGAGATGTATAACAAATTCCATCATTCATCATCATCAGGTGCCTTGCTTTACAGCGTTGGCGATCATGGTCCTCCACTTTTTCCTGTCCTTTGTCGCTTCTATTGCTTCCAACGATTTCCCTGCCTTCAGCCAGTCTGCCAGGCCTTCAATGAGCCTGGCAGATTTCATCAGATTTCCACTGGCAAAATTCCATCATTAGTTGAAAAAAAAAAAGTGTTTATGCCCACAAAACTTACATTATAAGCTTTCATCCCTCCTTTTTTTTTTTTTTTTCCCATTGAAAGAAGAAATCACTTGGCATGTTAATCCCTGAATCCAATACAAGATATGATGAAAGAAATTGTATACTATGTCTTTTTGCCAAAATTGAAAGATAAATGCACCCAATTATATTGTAAAAAAGAATAAAAATCATTTTAACAACAAAAATAAGAGTAGGGAAAAATGTAAATCTTGAAAATGTGTGATGCAGAATGTGTATTCTAACCTGCAATTATTGAGCATTCTTAATTTTAAAATGGTCATAATGTAATTTCTATTCTGGAAAAAAACACAATTATTCTAATCTTATAACGCTTGCATTTTCAATTTCCATTATTTTCATAACTGATCAAGGGTTGCTTACTATTTTGTAACAAGTATAAATGACTTTTAAAACAAAATCACAATAAATTCTCTTGGATTAAAATTTTCCAAATTCAATGTCAGACATACATTGAATTGGTTGAAACATCAATAAAACTTTGAAAATCTTAAAACATGAAAATAAGCTGTTTAGGAATTTTAAAACACCAAAACCTCAAAAGAGGTAAAATTTGACCTGCTCTTGTATCTATTGTATCTTTCAGAGCATTAAAAAAAATGATATGGTGGCAACAAGTGAAAGACTTGACTCTTTTAATATTCAGTAGAACATGAGAGAAAACTGTCGATGGACACACATGAAAAGAACAGGCTGCTTCCTCAAGTAATATAATTGGAGCAAATATTGCTTACTCACAAAATTCTTTTTTCCTGTAACAAAAGTTTAAAAGAGGAATACATCTTTTGGTAAAGAAGAGATTCAAATTATTTCTGATTATTGCTTGGGACAAATAAAAAAGGTTAGAGAAAAAGCTTAACATTAGCACTGGATATTGAGGTTTTTCTAACCATTGAAGCAAGAGGAAAGCTTTGATTTAAAGCTTTCGCTTTTGCTTGGCAAGCTTTTGTATAAAAAAGCAAAAAGGTAATATTTCTGTCAAAACCAGCAAATTAATAATTTATACTTGTTTTAAGAAAAAAAATGCAACTTGTTTTAGGAAGAAAAAAATGCAGCTGTGTTGAAAGTCTCCTTTTCTCAATCTCAGTGATGTAGAAATTCCCTCTCAAAAAAGTCTGTGAACTTGAAAAATGCTCGTTTGGATAGCCCTCAATTTTAACACTGATTGGCAGGAAAAAACAAAAACAATAGAGGAACAAGGTTGAAATGGCAAAAGTAATTGCGACCATTTTTTTTTCCTATTGAACATTCCTTACAACTAGACTTCTACTTCTTATATTACTTGCAAAACCCACATGGTTTAAGCTCTATATGACATTGGATTTCCAACATGTCACAAAAAAAAAAAATTTTAAAACTCTGGTGCAAATTAACATTTATGCTTAAGATTTTTTGGTTCATCAATGACAATATTAGCCTTCAATTGATATTGAATAAAATTCATTTCAAAGATTGATAATTTCCAGCAAATTTAAAAAAAAAAAGACACAAAAAAAATTGCAAGAGCTCTCAAAACCTTAAGAACATTACAACAAAATAAAAAATAAAGTTGATCAGATTTCAATAATAACACTTTGGAGGCATACAGACCTGTATTTTGACCTAGATCCTGAGCCAGCCATGTGCTGTATTGAAAGAGCCTTCAATAAGTTCAGACATGGAGTTCACAGCTCCAGACTTATGCAGCCAGTAAAGCCCGAAAGCTACACCCAAGCCTGCTCCAATGGTAGTTATAGTGATGCCCCTGTTTACAATCTGATCAGGTGGGGAAAAAAAGAGCTCTTTGTCAAGATAAATTGAAAGCAATTTCTATGCAACTCCTTAATTCTCTTTTTTGAAGCTTTAATCACACATTTTAAGTGTTGTAACTCTGCCATGTATCCAGAAATAAATTAGCTAAATGCCTTGAAACAGGCCTGAATGTCACAAGATAACAATTAAATATTATTTTTAAATTATCTTGCTTTAAGTGTGTTATGCCACCATAAAGTGAGAGGAGGTGCTGAAAAAAAAAAAAAAATAAATGCAAAAAGAAATGAATTTCATGCATCTAGCTGAGCATCTCTTAGGAATCAAATGAAATCGGAGCTAGGCTCAACCTCATCGTGGAAAAAATTTCAGCAGTAAATGTTCACAGGAGGCTAACATGTGTAATGTTGCCACAAATTGAGATATTTGTAAAAGACATTTTTTTTAAGCTGTGGTTATTTTTTTGCTTGTAACTTAAATACTAGATTTTTTTTTTTTCATTTCAATTATAATTTTATTTCTGCATTTGACAAAAAATTGCTTAATCAAAATATAATAAGGCCACAAAGAAAGTAATTCGTAATAGTCATTATTTTAAACAGCCCAGTGAAAATGAACTTTGAAATTATATGTGCCTTCAGAAAAAAGCACTTAAAAAACATTTCATCTTGAAAATGAACTAGCCAAACCCATTTCTGAATTTCATCATTTTTCTTTTAGAGACGTTTCCCATACTTAATGAAGTTCAAACAGGGTTTCTGTAAGTGCATAAAACAAAACTGGGATTTGAAAATGCTACCCAAATTAGAGTCATAGGTCAATCGGGCAATCTACCAGATTCAGATCAGGCCTAGATCTAGAAATTTAGATCCATAAAATTACTCTATTGAATTCAGAATATATCACTCTAGAGATCTAGAAATCAACCCTGATGGAGCATTTCGTGTAGTTCACGCAGAAAAATATGACAGCACCACACTTATAGCTGATTAAAATGTCTACCTGCAATATTTTGTTCTGCATGCTTAATAAGATTTAAATAAGGTTATAATATATTTTGTAAATTCATATAACGACTTCTGAATTTTAAAATACACCCACATAAAATGGCATGATCTGGAGAAACATATCTGTATTTGTGAAGATTTTATCCACGCCACCAAAAATTTGTATATATATGCATTTCACATTGAGCTCAGCTCCATTGTAATAAGACTTTATTTGCTGCAAATAAAATCATAGCACCAAAATCCCTAAAGTTTTTCCTTTTCAAAGTTTATCCTGACCATACACATATCAGTAAAGAACACATTTTAAGTCCAAAATTATGATGAGCAAAAAGTTTATTAAAGAATTACTTTCTGCTATGAAATATAGTTTTTGGAATGTTTAACTGCTTTATGCATAACCACTCAAAGGATTTCAAACACAAAAATATTCTACATCTACCTTAGCCTTGCATGATCAAAAAGCTCTTGTGTAAAATTTAAAACGTCTTTAGTTTGCCATGGTTGAATACATATATCCAAAGATATGATAAGCATTCTCTGACATTCTGCTATTAAAGAGCTCTGATGCATATCCTACCTTATCTTGCCACTGTCTATGAGAAATGCACTCATGGTATCTGGTTCTTGTGAAAGACACCTGAAGAGCAAAACAATACACAATGAAACTTGCATTATTATGTAAACTACATTCACAAGTCAAATGTCAAGCTTTCTAGATGATTTTAGCTTAATGAAAAAAAAATTCATGTTTGATTTCCAACAACTATATGAGCATTATATTTATTATTAAAAACATTTTTTTTATTATTTCTACACCATAAAAATAAATTAATGGCTCTTTAAATATTTTTATCTGTCTTTTGAAAATGTTCTATTTCAATGTTTTTAACAGAAAAATGACTCAATCTTTCAAACCAGGTACTTAAAAACATGTCACATCTTTTTCTCTCAATTTTTAGAATTTGAGACTGTACATCCAACGAGTTTGAATTTAAGAAGTACAGTTTCTTCATTTAGATGAACAAGGTTAATTTTCACTGGGATAATCAACTTTCAAAAGTAAAAAAAATTTGAATGACTCTTTTCACATTTAAAAAAAAGAAAAAAACAAATCAGATAGAGAAAAAATAAAAGTCACGGGATGGCTAGATGTAGGCCTATGTTTAAATGTACCTACTCACCATCGTGTACAGAGGTACCCAAGTTTGAGGGAAAAGTTTGTGAAGAATATTGTCCAATTGTTTTCTTAAAAGAAACATTGTGGAGTTCACATGTGATCTCATCTGCATAAAAAAAACAAAGCAAAAATGCAATATAAATTATGACGACTCAGCATGCAATGATATGAAACCAATTTGGTTTTATGAGAGATCCCAAAAGCAATAGAGATAAATTACCTGGAATTTTTTATTCTTTGCTGTCTTCTGTACATTTTCAGCATTACAGTTTTTACTTTAAGGCGGTGACTTTGTGGCATGTAAGCATAGAGCTATTAAATAACACTGTGGATGTAATCAAATAATATAGTAGTACTTTTTTGTGCTTTTCTTTTACTTACTCATACCTCCCACATTTTTTTTTTTTAATAAGATGTTAAATTTGCACATAAAGCCTTATCATTTTGCCCATTTAGATTTATAAAAATTCAAGTTAAATATAAAGAAAATAATCATTACTTGTGATTTTTGGTTTTCACCTCGGCTTCTTTTAGATGTTACTCTAATTAACAGGAATGGCGGTAACTAGGGCTGACCTTCTGCCTTTAACTTTTGCCCTTACTTTCAGTTACTTTCTTTTGCCATTGTATCCTTTGGATCCCAGATTTTAAATTGATTGTAGTGTTTTCAGAGTGGAAATCTTGTCCATTTATAATGATAGAAACAAAGTGCATTTCATAGAATAAGATAGTTGATGATAAATAAAATAAATATTACACTGTCAAAAAAAGTAAGACTTCCTTTTAATAAAAAATGATTGTAAAAGTAATTTGACATAAGTATGCTTGATCTTTCAGGATAAATTGTGAAGAAAAGATTGATGTAGGATAATTTCTGAAAATAAATTAAAGGATTTTCCATGCTCAAGTATGGCAATGGCCTGTGATATGGATTATTCCATAGTGTATTTTCCATACACTACTTCCAATTCACAAATACTTGCTTATTGGGTAAGTCAGATTTTCATATTATGGTAAAGTAAAAAAAAAAGAAATCGATTGGCTGTAATGATGTTGGATATTGGGATAGCAATCTACTCATAGTGTATTCCATATAGGGTAAATTTGTAAAAAGTTGTAAAAGGCCTTTTGAGAGAGGCACTGATATGACAGTGCATCATGTGGTTTAGCATATATTCATGCAATAGGCTTTGATATATCTGAATTTTTTTTTTAAAAAGCTTGGACATGTCTGAGCATTTTTTTTTACATAGAAAGACCACATGACTTTTGTGCCTCAAAGACAGTCATTACCAACTTGAGCTTGTATGTTTAAAAAGATAATTTTCCTGTTCATAACTAGTTTTATTGGTAATTGTACTGACTTCTATATAGTTGTACATAGCCAGATCACTTATGGCAGTAGCATCAGGATGTCTCATTCGGGTGTACTCTGGTAAAGCCTGAGCTAAAACGCAAAGAATAAAAAAATTGGATTGAGGGTGTGTAAGAATCAACAGTCACAAAATTCTGTTGATGCATTAAAATATTTAAAGACATGGAGACATTCCCATTTAATTTTCTGTGGAACAGTTTGGGCTAAAGGAGGAAAACTGAGCCTGACTTTATGTCTCATTCACATTAAAAATTTTTTAAATTAAAAACAGAGAACCTTAAAAAAAATGATGATAGTACAAATTTAGGGCACTGAAAGACAGACTCCTCCTTACATATTTAAGTACTGTTTGCCTGAAAACAGCAATCACAAATTAATTACTACTAGGATTGCTTTCAACCAATAGCTTCCTGTATTATAGACCAACAGGGCAAAATTCAGTTTATTTTATGATGTATGGGAAAGAATTCAAAGACAAAAAAAGGCAAAATTTTGTTAAAAAATTGTTTCTCTGGAAACCAGTCAGAGAGCAAGTCTAAAAACATAAAATAAGACAACAAATTAATAAAGCAGCAACCAAAACACAATTAAACGGAATTTTCTTTTGCTGAAATGTTTCCATACCAATACAATATCTTATTTTGTTCCATTTTTTCCTCATAGGTGGACTTATCATTTTAATGGATAATATTCATTTTCTGTCTTTTATCTTAAGGCCATCAATTAATGAAAAGTCAATATTGATTTGCCCCCTACCCAGCCCTAAAAAAAAAAATTAAATAGCAAGGTTCAGTGACAGGCCATAATATAAAATTCTTCCAAGTGAGGATATTTTTATTTAACAAACTTTCATTTCAATTACTTACTAAGGTCATCATTGTAACTGTCCAAGAGTTCATTGAGCACTATGCAATCCTCAAGACCCTGAAAGTTAGAATTATTTTTAAAAAATAAAGAAATTTTAATGTTTCGCATTCAATTACATCATTCTTCACCATTAATAGTGAATCTTTAGTGTGGAAAAAGCCATGAACTTCTACCATTGGGTAGAAGTGTTTTTATTAAAAACTGGGTTTAGAGAAAAATTTAAAAAGATATTTGAGATTAGTTTTCTGATGACAATGTGGAGGATTAAACAAAAATTCCCTCTTTGAAAATTATTGCCAGAAGGCAAAGCCTTTTATTTAAGCCTTTCACTACCTAGTAACATTTTTGAGCCCTTTTTAAAACTAGAATTTGAAACCAGTGGTCAAATGAAGATTTTTCTCATAGGTTAACAGGATATAAAAATGTTCCTAAAAAGAGAAATCATTTTACAAAAAAAGACAAAAAAAATTTTTTCAATCACGATTTACTACTGTTTTCTTGAAAATCAGCAAATTTTATTCTTCATAATTCAAGCCAGTCAAGTTTTAAAAAATTATTTGTTAAAGTTTGCCATGCGGACATGTCATATGAGGATTTACTTTCTTAGTAAAAAGTAATATCACAACTGATTTGCCTCTTTCTCAGCTAACGGATAAAAAATCTAATAAAACGGATAAAAATATAAAATTGAGACACCTGTAGTTTTTCACCATTACATTATGTAAGCCATGCAAGTCAAAATGTGTATTTGGGTAGCCTTTGAAAATCATTAAGAACAATAGCCTCTTGTGTAATTCTCTCTTGAAGATTACATTGACCAAAGGTCCAAGTACCAATTTTGACTTCATGAGGCATTATGATATAGACTTACACAATTCATACCCTGACCATAAAATGGTACAATTGCATGAGCGGCATCCCCAAGGATTACACACTTGTTCCCAACATGGTACGGTTTGCACTGCAGAGTGATGGAAAAAAAAAATGCAAACAATTATTAAAAACAACAGAATAAGCATTCCAGCAAAAAAAAAAAAAAAATTAAATAATACTTGTTATGGCCAACACTTACTTTTTTAACATTCAACAAAGAAATATTTAAAAGATGAAATTGACTTAATTACCCGGTAAAGTAAGCATATATGTTTCTCAGAATAAGGATTCAGTGATTAGAAGAAGAATCCTGATTTTTCTTGGCATACATGGCACTATGAACAAGATAGTTAGCCTTTCCTTTCCTGGTCATCTTTACTTTGGCAAAACCAACTCTAAACATTAGATACAGAAAAGCAATTTTTTTTGTGACTGAGAAACATCCAAGCAGCTTCTCAAAATTAAGCTGAGCTTGCACTCACCCTCATCTACACTATATATATTTGTACATTTTGAGTTTTATGTCACATAAAGCTCCTGAACCACAGAACAGAATGACTGCAAATTTTGGTATGAAAGATTAGCTCTGGCGGAAGGGTGCACTGATTATGTCTCAAAGTCAAAATTCTACCTCCTTCTTTTTCATTTTTTATTGTCTCCTTAAACTATAAGATAGAATTTTTACGATCAGTCATGTTGCTAACTTTCAAAGTATTGGCCTAAATTTCTGATTTATAATTGTTCACATTGAGGCCATAGAGATTATTAACCAATGGCTTCCATTCAGGGCTACAAAGGTCTAGATTCTAGCTTAGATATCTATCTAAATCAAGGCGTTATTGTTAAGATCTAGATAGGCCTGATTTGGGCTACAGATTTAGAGTCAAAGCCTTATTATAGCTTCATTCCACGAGAATCTAGATCTAAACTACCAAGTATTCATTATTTAAATCATTCAAGAGTTTTACGAAAAATAACATTGAAAGCACTCAAATATATAAAGTATAGATAAGGGAATACCTCAGCATCTTATTTAATTTCATGCGCATGTTATTTAGATCTAGAATCTAGGGTTACCTTAGATCTAAATGTTTAAAGCTGCATCTCCTGTTGACATTTGGATTATTTGTACTATATCTACTCAGTCCTTCTTCCTCTCTCTCTTTCCATTGAATCATAGTGGTGTGGTTCCACTCAACGGTAGAACAGTTATACAGCAATTAGTGCACTATAAAATATGTGCACGTGCCAATACTATGATTGAGAATTGTGTAAAAAAAAACGATCCAGCAAAATATAAAATTGAGACAATTGAAATATGATTGTAAGAAACTGCTTTAACTAAAACATAATCTATATGGCTTTAGATTATTCCTGCATGTTTTATCCATAAACTTCTTTTTATTTTTAATTAAATTTTCAATTTCAGTACATTTGCATTTTTTCACTGTTGAGAAACTAAGAAAAAGAAAAACCCAAAAAAAAAAAGATTTTTTTTAGTAACAAAACCTATGGAAGCGAAATTCTCACACATTGGACTCATTTGGATTACTTACAAGACTACGTTAAAAAGCGCACAGATGTAACTATTCAAAATTTTCAAATTTAAATAGTACAGTAGTGCTTGCCAATACCCAGCCCAAGAGACAAAAAAAAAATTGGTCACTTAATGGATGATGGACCACAAAAAAAAAAAAGCATGCAAATATATATATATATTTTTTTTTAATGCTTGATAGGCAAACAATAAACATCTCTCCTTTCTCCCTCAACTTTCATTTAAATTCCATGGAGGCATTCGAATAACATTTTTCTTAATGACCAATGACCAAACAATGCATGGAAAGTGCTTAGAAATTAAGACTTTCAAGGAAAAGATCAGAAAAAAGAAGTCTCAGTCGACAAAATAAATATTTTGCTTCTTTCATAATAAATCCCAAATTGACATACCAATTGAGACTTTCGCAGCATGTTCTAAGTTTCCAAGTTATAAATCAAAATTAAAGAACCATTTCTTTATGCACTGTTATGTTTGTGTTATATCGAGAACTATTCAACAATAAATGTCAACCACACACAAGATAAAATATCTATTCTTTTCCTTGCAGGGATATTGCTAATTCCAAATATAAATTTTTATGTGAGATAGTATATAGTTTGGAGTTTTATACTACCTTAATAGACACCATTGGCAGGGCTTTGCTTGACATATATGTCTTCGTCAGTTCTTCACTTGAGCAGAGTACGAGTGAGATAAAAAAAAAAAGTTTTTGTATTTAAAAACAAAAAAAAAGCAAGAAACTAAAGAGCCACATTAGACAAATGTAATTGTGCAGCTTTTGAGTCTCAGCACTTTCTAGTTTTCAGCTCAAGCAGCAGCAGTAGTACTATTAGCAAAAGCAATCATAAGAAGTTCTACGTAATAGTTGAAGCAGTTGTAGTAGAAGAAGTAGCTTTAGTAGTAGATAATAGATGTGATAATGGCAGTGTAGCAGTAGCAGTGATAGAAGAAGCAGAAGCAGCAACAGCATATAATTAATTCTACTTTCTTTGTTAGTTTCTATTATGCAAGCCCATGTGTAGTATTTTGTTGCACTCAATCTTGCATACTTTTAGGTGGATGGTGGAAAAATGCAAAATTTACTACAGAAAGATGAAAGAAGGAAAATTGGAAAGGCCAGACAAAATTTTAGCGTACAAGCCAATTTTTTCCCGATAATTATGACTTAATATGTCGATCTTTTAAACCTTACATTTATTTAAAAAAATAAATAAATAATGTTTAAAGGACTTCTTACAAAATTACCACAAATGAGATATAATGCTTCAGTATCATATTCTTTAAAAACGTACAAAGCTGTGATAATTCTTTAAATTTTGAGACAAATTCCTTTCATAATGATTAGTAAAACTTGGACAAAGCAGGCAACTTTCCAATGATATTTAATATGTGTTTAAGTATCTTTTCACCATTTTTCCTAGGTTGTTTTTTTTTTCCAGCTCAAACATCCCACTTAAGACAATAGTACGCATTTAAATCACAGTAGTTGAAAACAAAAAAAAAACCCAAAAAATAATATTTTCAGATAAAATCAACTTTTAACAAACATCCATTTACAAAAACTCAACCTATGAAATATCCTTGGTCAAAAGAAAAGTGAGTAAGAGTTCAAAATTTTTTGAGTATATTTTTTTTTGGTTATTGCTCTTGTTGTAGCTGTCTGTAAGCAACTAATTTGACAAATTTTTAAAAAAGCACAACTCACGCGCCAATAAGTTCTATTGAATCTGGAAACTTCTCTTTGAAAAAATCCATTACTTTTTCTTCAGTATCAAGGCTTTCAAACATGTCAAACGGCATAAACAAAGTTGCAGTAAATGATCTGTCCAGGTTGGGTAGCGCTATCATCATAAACTCATTCCTTGGCCAGATATGCAGATAATTTGCTTCCATTGCAAACTGGCCAGGAGAAAGAAAGAAAAATTATGTAATTTACATCCAAGAAGCAACAAGTTTGTTCACAACAAAAGCACATCCAATTGCACATGCAAGAGACAGATTACAAAATAATCAAGAGAACATACAACACAGAGAGAAAAAAACAGAGGACTGCATGAACCTGAGGTCCAAAATGGGTAAAAAAAATTTTTGTTCCTCTTTAAGTTGTGCGGATTAAAAATTTATCTAGCAGTTTCACATATGACAAGGTGCAATATATTGATGAGAGTCCTTCTTTGATGGCAACAGAAACCTACTATCAAGGCAAGATTGAAACTCTCAAAGAAACAGGATTACAGATAAAGAGAGACTCAACTATAGCTGCCCTGAAACTGCTCCACTTCAATTTACATTATGAAAAAGTCTTGCAGGGGCATTGATGCACTATGGATTGAAAGCCTACTTTGAGTTCAAAGCCCACTAATGTCATAGCCTGATGAGAGCCTAAAAGCCTAGGATTACTTTGTAGTGAACAGATTACAGGCACAAAAAAACAAACAGGAAACTAACTCATGCTTCTCTCTTTTTCTTTTAACCCTGCCTGTGGATGAAGTGACAGAGAAAAACAAGATAACAAAATTTTGGCATTTTCAAATTCCTGCAATTTCAAAATAGAAAAAGCCATTTGCTGAACAAACCGCAGGTTTAATTAATATTACTACTGACACTTAGTAACCATGCTGTACTTTCACCATTAGATTAGCTATACTTTCAGTAACTTTAAACCTAATTTAAATACCACCTTTAAGCTCATCAGATATTACTTACAGAGCAAAGTTTTGCTATGGATCATAGCAATTATAGTTTTTACTTCTTTCATACTGGATTCTTTGTTTGAATTTAATTATGTAAATCCTCATCTACTTTTATTTTAAAATTAAGGTGTAAGCTTTATCCGATGGTAACCAACCTCATTATTATTGTTGGGTGGAATATTGAGCTCCATGTAGCCATGTGGTATGTACACCTGCTGATAGTCAAACAGTTTCAACTTCATCATTTGCTGTCTTACAGCTGAGAAAGCCCCATCGGTACCAATGATGAAATCCACTTGGGTTCTAATGTTGTCACCTTTCTCACTGTCAAGATGATAAGATTGAATTCACCAAACATGTATTAATTTAATTTCAAGACCTCGGCTCAGATCTTGTTATCTTAATCCTTTCCATTATAATGAAATCATAAAGCATGTAATTACTATGAAATGCCTGAATAGGTGAGAATTATGCCTCAAGAAATGAGTTTAGATTAGTTGTCTTCATTGGTTCCAAGATATGAAACCATAATAAATAGTCATAATCATGAGTCATACAGGGTAATTTGATTTGAACTCAATCCTAGAGGCGCATTATAAACAGGCTTTAACTATTCCTAGTTACATAATGGAAAGCAAAGTCAAAATAAGGTTCATACTATCCTTCAGCTACTTAGGGTCCAATTTCAGTTCTAGATGCTGACGAAAAGAAGTGAGGGTTGTACCTTGAGAAATACATGTACTATAAAAGACACATAGGGAGCTAGAACCGAATAGGATTTGCTTAATGATTTGGGTTTTGAAGTTAAAATCAAATAAGCCAATGTTTATGTTTACTACGCGATTAAAAAAATTAGTTTGACAAGAAATGGAATTAATTTTGATGAATTCACATTCTGAGAAACCAAGTGTTTTTCGCTTAAAATGTTACTCTGAAACAGACATCTGTCATCCTATTTCGTCTTTCATCCTTCTGCTCAAATGATCTAAAAATATTCTTCCCCTTAACTTGTTAAAGAAATTATTCTCTCTTTGCTACTGCCTTTTTCGCCTTCAGTTTTTCCAGTGAGATAGAATTATTTATTATTATTTGACTTCTCCTCTTTCATTTTATTAAACAAAGTATTTTTTTGTGAAAAAAAAAAAAAAAACACCCTATGGTTGGCCCTATTGTATTTCTGGGCAAAATCAACATCTGAATAAAAACAGAAAAAATGAACACTTTAAAATTCAAAGATCTTCTGTTAAGTCTTCATTTTTATTGTCTTTGCACATGGTATTTTTTAGGTCTTTATTGGGTTTTTTCCATGTAAGATGATGTAAGATATGCAAGTTACAGCTACAGCTCATAATCATGTAATCATTAAAAATCGTCTCACTTTTTTTTCACCACACCTGAAAATGGCATATACACAAAATTGATCTAAAGAACAACTTTTATTGTTTTCCCAACTTTCAAAATCTTTTTATCTAAAACCATGATTGATAAATATCACTGAAAATACTACTCTATTAAAAGAAAATGATACAATTTAATCATTTAGATACATTCTTTACATTTTCCTAGTTAATTTATGGTAATAAGGGGCTATAAAGCTTTACTCACTGTGGTAAGGAACTATTTTGAAAAATGCTTATCCAAATAAAATGTAAGTAAATCTGTCATTAAAACTGATATACTTTCTAAACTCTGCTTCACCCTTGTGGAAATCACAGGAGATGAGCTTGTGGGAGAAAAACATTCGAACATCTGGATACTCCTCAGCCGCTGTGAAAGCAAAGAGAATAACTGATGATATTAATATGTCTATATCACACACTATTTTCCTTTTTACTTTCTGATATCACCCACACTCTCTGTTTAATAGATAATATTTTTATTATTTATTATTCCTCAATTTAGGATTTTACTCATTCTCTTTTTAATAAATACGTGCAGCTCAATCAAAAATCTCATTTGTAATGGGTTAGCACGAAGTACTGAGCATTCTGATAAAGTGTAATGATGAAGAGTAGCACAGCATATAGGCGTTAAACATGCAAAATGGGTCCTTATGACGCACTTGAAATGAGCATTAAAGTTGCCCATATTGGTTTTCGGATTTCTAGATTTCCCAACTGGAAATGCATCTGACCCATCTTGAAATTGTCTAAAATTGCTAGGAGATTTGGATGCTCCTTCTGAAACTTAAAAAAAAAAAAGAAGAAGTTCCAGAGGATCAAAATGAAACTATCTGGAATAATTTTTAGGGATGACTAAGAGGGCAACAATAGACCAGAATGTTACTTTAAGCACAAATTTCATAGATCTGACTATTCACTCAGAAAAAAAAAAAAATATTCTGAGCAATTATCAGTTAGAAAAATTGTACGCACCATCATTGCTATTCATTTATATACCTTAGATTAGAGTTTGTTTTTTGCTTTTCTTTGTTTAATTGGCCGAATGCCTTGATTTCTGATTGCATGTTTCCACTTTTGATATATTTTTCCCCAATCGAAACTTTTTTTTTCATTTACAATCAACTCCAGTAAAAATTACGATCAGATTTTCATGAAAATCAGCAAGGTCTTTTTTTGAAACATAAAAAAAAATTCATACAGTGGAAGTTAAAAAAACACTGGCGTAGCTCAAGAAATCTTTTAATTACATGTATTGTGTGGAAAAAAATGGACTTTTTTGCTGCATATTTTTTTTTCTTGGAGGTTTGATGAGTTATTGATAAAAAAATTCCAAATTAAGAGTCTAAACAAATTATTGAATGAATTTCAACATTTGAATAAAAATCACTTTTAACAGGTTTTGCACTCTAATACAGCACTGCAGGCATGGCAACATTTTGTTCTTACTTTTCTTTTGATTTTTTTCTTTTTTTTTTTTTTTTGAGTACGGCTATATAGAGATTTTAGATCAAATGAAAAAAAAATTGTGAATGCCTTAACCTCCCCCCTCCCCCCTCATCTATCACCAACACCAACACTTTAAACAATGCTAGAGTGTTGCTATCAAATTATAACCACGAGGTCTGGTCAAATTACCATCGACGTCTGAAATATTGAGGAATATGGTCAACAGAATCAAAGACTAAAAAGAAAAATATTTGATTGCCGTTGAAAAACATCAATGAAATAAAATAATCTTCAGCAAAGATCAGAATAATTTTTCACTGAAGGATATAGTTTTACAAGATGAGGGAAAGATATTTAAGGCATACATCTTTTATAATTTGTTTGCATTTCTGCATAGTGTTATCTTGTATTGTATTTATGTATATATACATACCATCATTTAATTTCAAATTTGCATAAGGTTAAATTTTGATTTGACTTTTATTTCTTTACTTTGGTTTCATAGCTTTTTGGGTTATTCTTTTCCAAAATGGAAAAAAAAAATCAAGAAAGACAAAGGCCTACAATGAGATATAGAAAAGTCCGATTTTACATCATTTGACTTATTTAATTTTGAAAAAAAAAACAAAACAAGACAACCAACATAGATTCAAACTTAAACATAGTTACAAGTAGAACTTTCTCTCGCAGTGAAGACTTTTGAGTTCATTTTACAGCAACTCAATACATTAATAAATTTTTGTCAAATATTTTCCTTGTTGTTCTAGTAGGACTGTTTGCAACTTTATTTCAAATTGTGAAGTCTTAAATATATTAATTATTGTTAGCTTTCCACAGTAGTTTTTTAAAAACGTACCACTCAAAAGAAGTTCATTCAAATTCCGCCTGTCTATGGACATAATATACTGAAAAGAAGCACCAGGAGAGATAAAATGAAACATAAGGTTTGATTGTTTATTCCATAGTATAAAAGAAAAATGACATTAATGGTAATAACTTTTTCACTGCAGCATTGCTAAAAGATTTTAGAAATGTTGCCCTGGTTTTCTATCATCAACATGAAGCTTATGTTAAAGATTGTTGGCAATTAAAAATGATTAATAAAAAATCCCAACTGACAGCAGATCCTGGTCTGAAAGGTTTAAGTCACTAAGACAAAAACAATAAAATTGCCTCTTAATAAGTTTAGAGAAATAGCTCTTTATAACTGACAATTAAAAAAAATGAATTTAATCTTTTACTTTTGAATATATTTCTTGTACCTGATCTTTGGTGCCATAAGGAATAGGTCTCCTTTTGCCATTGAGATCATGAATCATTCGGGCTCTCATTGGAATCACATTCTTTACAATCTCAGCCTCAAGTCCTACACCTTTCAATGCCTCACGTCCACGGCAAGACAGAGCCAGATTTATACTGCGGCCCCGTACAACATCCATGAGGCGAATATCTGTACATGTATTAAAATAATAGGCTTCAGAGCATGGAAACAACCAAATAGAAGAAAATAAAGACTTTTAACAGAGAATACAACACTAGTTGTTAGGACTTTGTTAGTGCTGAGGGCGGAGGGAGATCAAAATATGTAAGTTATATTACAGAGAAAAGTTGTAAAACTTAAAACACACGGACCTCCTCTAGCTTATCACTAATGATTAAAACTGCCACTCAAAAGAAATCATTTTGTGGATTCCAGTTGTAATTTAATTTTCAAATGATTGTTACAGTTCAAATAAACATCGTTTTAAAAAATTAATTCTCTGGTTCCAGAGATTTTCCAGCATGCTTAATAAAATAATAATACTTTTGGACAAAAATGTTTAAAAATTGAAGTGCTAAATTATTTTTTCTTGGATGCTCTTTGCTCCAAAGAGTCACAGCAATTTCATATCACAACAGTATAAAAAACAAAACAAAACAAGCAAGCCAGAAGTGTGAACATCTATTGCTTTATTTCAGCATTTGTATTCATTTATTTGGTATCTTTGTATCTAAAATTCACCTGGTCTCATCTCATAAATGTCAACCTTGTAACCCCGTTTTGCCAAATAGCATGCCATCATGGCACCCACCTGCAGAGAAATTTCAGATAAAAATTAATTGCATCTAGACAATGCAAAACACTATTCTCCACCCTACATTACATATAATTAGGAAATGAAATGACTTTAAATTGTACTATATGAATAAAATATTGAACTTCAATAGAATATGACGAAGATAGATTGGTCTACATTCAATGCATAAAATTCTTTCATTATAAGGTGGTCCCAGGCCATGGCATCCGTGGTATGCTTTAATTGAATATGACAGAAGGGACCCTACAATTCCCAGGGCAGGTTTCCTCAGTAACAGTAACATTTTGCCCTTCTAGGAAGATTTAAAATTACAATAACAAAAATATAAAAAAGAGAGAGAAAGAAGAAAGACTTCCAAATTAGAACACAAGATGAGAAATATATCTATGGTTGCGAGACTGTTTTCCATATTATCTTATCAGAGTATTACCATTCAATCATATGTGAAGAAGAGACACAGTCATTTTCTTTGCATCAATTGTCTTGTATTTCAAAAGTTACCGTTGAATATAAGCTGATCAACTAAAACTTCACCGCCATTATAATGGGCCATTCCAGAAAATTTGAAACCAAGGGGTCAAAAAATGAAACTCACTTGTGGCCTCGGAATCCATCATTAATTCATGGTCTAACATCTCTAGTGTACCATACTTTTTGAATTTTTGTTTTATCTCCACACATCGTAAAGAAATTGCATGGTATTTATACCCCCTATAAACTATTTTACTCAGGTTTTCGCAACCGAAATTCGCCCAACTTTCAGATTGAGCTTTGTCATAAACATTGCCACAGAACTGACATATTTTTGTTTAAGCAGCCCCACAAGATCAAGAACAACGAAATTGTGTAAGTTTTTAAAAATCTTAGCTGTCATTTTGATACAATACCACTGTCTGTGACACCTTCACCTCACAAATGCTGATGTGACATCCGTTACGTTTTTAGCCTTTTTTTAAGATTACTAAAACATTAATTGGGCTACCTCGTTATGCTTTTGTTTTCTTTGTTTTTACATAGGAATGCCCACTTTAATGCAAAAATTCATGGTTTAAACATTGATTTAGTGGTTCATCCAGCGTAACGGACGTCACGTGATATACTAACTTTTTAGCACATATACCCTGATGTTTGTGTTTTGAGTCTTAAGTTGACCAGGAAATTTTATGATTTTAATTCCTTGTTCATTACATAATTAAGAGTGCTTTCCTTTTGTCTTAAGTGCTTACACATGGCATTTAGCAGAAATGTTGAATGAAATTTTGAAAAATTAATTTCAACAGCCGTTGACCTCATCTTAC
>BLXT01004727.1:683444-693577 GCA_019648995.1 Plakobranchus ocellatus
CCCCCCCTCACTCTCTCTCTCTCTCTCTCTCTCTCTCTCTCTTTCTCTGTCTCTCTTTCTCTCTCTCTCATCCCACACACACACACACTCACACTTACTCATCCTCAATCACAGTAAAACAAAATGACTTACTAAGTCATTATTAAATTTAAAATGGCTTTAAAAGACCACAGCAATATAGAGTGACTGTTCAATTTGAATACATCAATAAAAAAAAAAAACCTCTGACAAGGACACAGCGCAGTAGTAAAAGCCTTTATTTGTTAACGATTAGCAATGCTGAGTAAACTAAAACTTGGTAAGGGTTATTCCTTTTTTCCATCGTAATCTTTGACTACAAACTTATTGAAGCTAACAATTTACATGTAAATATAGTTATACAGCTAAATTATTTTTTCAAACGAGGATAGAAGCAAGCATCAATAATTTAAGTAGCTCGTTATGTAAGTTTAGCATGGTTTAGAAATGATCAACTTAGATATATAAACTAGAAATATATACATACATATATCAACATTGTACTAAAATATGGGATACAGTGAGCTAAAAAAGAGGAAATCAGAGATGAAACTAAAAAAACCCAGAAGCCTTGAAAAATGATATGAGCTGGGGAAAAATTAGGCATAAATTAGAAGTAAGATAACTTTGACAGTAGAGTCTCCAATACAAATGTACTCAATAAAGTGGAGGAACTTAATCAATTCACATCTGCCGAGCAAAAGATATAAAAAGGGCAGGCAAGCTAGAGATCTAGGGCGGTACAAATAGTTCTAGGCTAGGCTGCATGGCGTGCTTCTCTTCAGAAATTAGATTTTAAAAAAAAAAAATTGGGAAGCATTTAATTTTAAAGTAGGCTTATCTAAGTAGACTTTGCTCCTTCATATAGAAAATTTATTGAATAAGGTCTGGATAGATTTTATAAATGTTTGTTTGTCCCTATTTTAGAAATAGATTTTTGTTTTTCTGAACTATCGTGAAATCCTCTACTTTAGCTTCATCAATAGTTTCCAATTGAAGCATTCTCGTACATTGTGGATGAAATAAATCAATTTAGCTGACAGAACTAGAGAGTTTATAAAAGCAGAAAAATAGTTCAATAGCATAGCAGTAACCCAGCATAGTTGATCCAATATCTACTTCAATCTAGCTTTCTCAGTTTCCATTATCAATTACAATGCGAAATTTTCACAAACTATAATGTGGAAAATGCGCCTTGTGCAAGAGAAAACAGCGATATATCCATACCAAAAGGTATTTGCTGAGTGCAAAGGCAGATGCATCTTAAATTTTATAAACCGTGTTTTTAAATAAGAAAAGATAGTCATTTAATGACATTGCATGTGCAGCCCTCTTATCACGCTTTTAAACATGAAAAATATTGAGGGCAAAAATTAACTACAGCAATCACTGAAGAGATACTCATAAATAGCCATTTTAAATAGACAGAACATCTAAAAAAAACCAGGAGATTTAAAAACAGGAATGAATACCAGCAGCAATAGTAAAACATGAACAGAGTGTAAGTTATCCTACTTCTAGGTTACATCATTTTATGTGGTTCTTGTTTACAAGTAGAATATTTGTTCTACCATGGAATACAGCCACAGTGGACAAGCAATAACAAAACAACATGAAAAATACCATTGAAGTTGGAACAAAACATCGACTTGCCTTTAACAAATTTTAAGAAAGTTTTTGTCAAATGCAAGATGCAAGATGACTAATGAGCTGACCATTTTTTTTATTAAAGAAAACTGCTGTGATACACTTCGATAACATGAATCACTCCTGATTGCTCCTAGGATCAGAAATGAAGCGTTTCTTAAATTGCATTTTGGCATAAATTTGAGTTATGTTAGCACAGTGACAATATGTGTGGACCCATGCTAAAAAAACAGCCGAATCTCAAAAAGAAAAAAAAAATAATTAATCAGACTAAGTCTTTCCATGAAAATAGAGCTATTTGTGAGTATCTTGCTTTTGCTTTCATCCAATTTGGACTGATAACTCATGAGATATGCTACTTTTTTTTTTGTATGGAGAGACAATGGGTACATAAAACAATTTTAATTGAAAAAGCCAGTATTTCATAAGTGTGTTTTTCCCTGGTTTGGATTGGTTTTTGTGTATAGCCAGTCCACAACAAAGTCATCAGGCCTTCTGTCAGGCCATTGCAACTGTGGCAGGGCTTGAACCCAGGGCAGAAGAGTCCCTGCAGATCTCAGGGTGAATTTGCTAACTTTCTTCTAGGTTTTCCTCTGGGCCCACACATACTATGAACATGTAGATACAGTCATTAACATAATTTATAATTATTAATTTTCTCAGAAATGTAAATAAGATCTAGGGAACTGGCATAGAAATGTCCAACATCATTCTCAATATCACTGAGATTTAGATTGTATATGTAAATTCTATAAGTTGATTGTGTTTCCAATTATCAACATCAACATACTTTGAAATTCGTTTCTATCCGCATTTTAACATTCAACTCAAGATATTTAAACTTTCATAAGTTTTAAATATTTATGTTTTGCTCATGATTGACGTTTGCTAGCATTTATCTAGAGCTGTGGCCTTATTGGAGGGTGTTGGAAAACTGCTTTTAAAAAGACAAGAGTTTTGAATTCCGTTTTGCTCCTTCAAAATGCTTAGAACAAAAGGTTGAATTAATGCCGATTTTTTTAAAGTACAGATTGGAAGTAGCTTTGTTCAATTTTAATCATAGAAAATTTTATAGGAACAACTTTTAGATAATATCAATACTATCCAACTACTTAAAATGAGTCATTTGCTTGAATTGTGCAACAGAATAAAACAACTCTTTCTTCCTTTTTGTCATTAGGAAATTCATATAGTTCTAATATTACAGCTATTTTCATCATTCATAGACACAGATGCTAGCTCCTCTCATAAATATTAAAAATGTAAGAAAAGAAAATGTGAAACATATCATTAATCAAAAAAAACAAAAAAAAAAAAACAACGAACAAAAAACAAAAATGTTTGTTCACACAAGCATAAAAGGAGTCATATGAAATTTAAAGCAGACATTAGGAGGTAAAAATTAAAGACCAAATTATATGATTTAGATATACATGTATATCTTGTAATTAGATGCAAATTTTGCTGAAGACTTTGCAGTGATGAAGACCATATTCTACATGATGTATGTAAACCTCATGCTTTTACACAATATGCAGAGGGCTCTGCTGAATTAAAATCTTGCTCTCCTGATATTCCCCTCAAACATAAATTAAATCACTTGTAGGTTATGTCTTTCTACCACTAGATTGTGTAGTAATCCCACAGACCAAGTCTAATTTGGAATCTTCAAGAATAAATTCGAATACAAAATTTTAAAGAAATGAAGATTGTCATTCCTTTGTGAATACTGCTGTAGCCAAATAAAATGCAGTGCAGGTAGTGTTAAGCCTATGAACGATGCCGCTGTTCATTTGGCTACAAAAGTACAGAAAGTATTTTGTATATCTATAAAAATTTCTGCACATAGTGTTCACTTCTACCCTTTTAGTTTATGGTCTCCATTGATAATCAATCATAAGCTAGACTGATTTTATGAGACTGCTATATATATATGTGTATTTTTTGTACATTGACATTAAGCAAAAGTGATTTGAGGAACTTGTGAAAACGTGAATGAAGAAGCATATGCATCATCAGCTTGTTTACTTCTGTGGCTATATTTGACATTCAGAAATACAATCAAGGCAATAGGAAACAAAGCAATAATTGACTATGCAAATCAGTGCAATGAATTTGATTCTGATAAATACATTCCATGCATTGAATTTATATTCCACATATAAAGTCAATGCATCGCATTTTACTCCATTCAAAACACCTGATTAAGCTACTTCGATGCTTTGTGTGATTGGTGCGTTTCAAATGACTTTCAATACACCTAAATAATACTATCATATTGCAAACTTTGATTTGACTTCGTAAACCTGTAACAAAGGAACACAATATCAACAATTACTTGATAAAAGCGCATTTTCAATGGAGGAGTCAATGCAAAAAGTTCCAAAGCAATAAAATACAGGTCATCCCACAATGTGACCAGCCTTTTTCGAGCTAATGCTAATGATAATTATCATTATTCATCCTATTTCAAGAAAGACATCTAAAAAAGGTTCCAAATACTCACAATTCTTTATTAGCAAGCTAAGTCTACCACATATGGATACAGCTATTTTTTTTTTTCGTAATATACATGCAAAACTAGACTTAACTCACAGCAGAGGCAAATGTAATTGTTGATGGTGATAATAATTTTACATTTACATACAAGAGTAATAAACAGATTTTTTTCTTTGCCTTGCAGCAACTTTAACCCAAAAAAAAAAAAAAAAAAAAAAGAAATTAAAAAAAGGTTGATAGCCTTTAATATCAAGAAATAAAAAATGTACAGCCTTACAATATGCATTAGAATATAACACTTTGAGGGAAGCAATGATAAAGGAGACATCCCAGAGGATTATTGTATAAACACATTTTTTTATCTTAAGATTTGACCAAATGAGCAAAAATCATATCTTTTAAACATTTTAATTTATTGGCATACATTAGAGAGGGAGAAAATGCCCCTGAATTTCTTTCTCTTACAATATATATATATATATATATATATACATACACACATATATATATTCAATCTCAAGACATATAATATGAATCTTTCCACTTTTATCATGCAATTTAAAGAGATCAAGCAGCATCATTTACCCTCTAGAATGTGCGGTCCCTCTCAGGCTATAAGTAAGGCTGTGCTAGATAATACTGGTGAGGCAGAAACTTGACAAACACAGATTTTTCAAAAATATAAATTATGTATATGAAAAACAGCCTGTGAATAAATTTATGGTAGGTGAATTTTAAATACCCTGCCTGAACACTTTTAAGAAAAAAATTAAAACATTGATCACAGCAACACTGGAAAGCCAAGGGTGAAAAAAAAAACGAGCTGAGGAAGGCAAATGCTTTTATCCTGGTTAATTTGATATAAGCTCCTCTCCACACATCTTAACCTTCCCTATATCAATCCTTTCCAGCAGTCTCTTAACAATGTTTTCACATTTATATTCTATTCTTTTTTAGTAAATATTAAATGTAACTCATGATAAGTATTTTAGCTTTCCTTGAAAACATGTCATAGAGGAATTTTTTTCATATAATACCTAGGCATTTTACAAAATGAGGTAAATTTCTGTGGGTGCCTCATACCTGCATTCTGAAGATGACACAGTACAAACATGCTAAACAGAGACATTAAAATAACGTTAGGTTAAAATACTTATACACGTACATACAAAACCTGTTACATTATTTTTAATATTAATTTCACTAAGCCGTAACCACTTGAATGTTAGCTACAAAAAAAATATTGCCTGTGATTGCCACAATTGTTAGCAACTTTCATTTTCATACATACATCACCATCCTTCATTACTGCAATGTTAGCTATTTCTTTGAGCTACATGCCTAAATGAGCTATTCTCAAAAGGTCATGACAAGCCTGATAGGCCAATTCAATACCTTGTTTAAATTATTTTGTATTGTCTTTTCACCAAAATGTCAAATAACATCCTGTAAAAAATTTATTGCTGAGATAATTAAAACAATTTGTTATAACTACATGCCCATTATTTTGAGCAATGTAATATTTTCCATCTTTTCATTCCATTTCTCACAATAAAAAATGTCACACAAAATGCAAGTGTCCTTGTGTACTTGTCTTACATCATAAAACATTTCTATCGTCATAAATTTAGGTATATTTGATAGGCAGTTTTTTTTTACGTTTTACCTCTCTGAGCTGAAAATTGAACAAGAAAAACAGCACAAGATGTTCCAAGTGCAATCTTCATATCGACCTTTCAGACATTATACTTTGCGTGATATGAAGATCTAATTTTATTGTAGCAGATCTGCAGTGCTGAAAGCTTTTCCGCTCTGTTACTGTTTGCCCGAGGTATTTGCTCTGAATTGAAAACATTTCCAGCCAGCTTGGGTGGACTAGAACATCATTGTCGAGGTTAGATCTAATGCAAATTACATAGATCAATTTCTGTCATTCCATAACATCCAGAAGTGCGGTGTGAAAATGGTATGCCTTCATTTTCCTTATTCAATCAGTTCCTCGAATGCTCTAGAGTCACCCTAGTCATTGCTTTGAACAAAGCCTTTCACTGTTCTTGCTTTGTAGCAGTTGTGCGGGCAGTATTTCGATTTGAGTCATCAGTCATTGGACATAATGTAACGAAAAAAGTTGTAGCAAAGTAATGTACAGAAGAATAAAATGTATTATCTTTAGGCCTAGAGATGTATTAAGTGATATTTCAGGCATTGTGCTAATTGTTAATGTTTGGTAAAGTTTGTGAAAGGCAAATGTGGTTCAAACTCGAGGTTGGAATTTAAAATCAAGCAACTTAAGTTTTTATTTGTATCATCTGTAACATCTGAAATCAAAACTTGCTTGCAGAAAATCAGTGAAAGTGTGATTGTAACAAATAGAGTTGGCAGAAATCACTATTTTAACCATTTTGGCAATAAACTGATTACAGATGTATCTGTGGACACAAATTGTGTCACTGTAACATCCAGCAGAGCCAGTTGTTTATGAAAAAATACATTAAATCATAGCATAGACACAGGACAATCTAGCCACAAGCTCAAAACTAAAATGCATGTGATTTCTTTACAAAAATAAATAAGTTTGATGTTATCAGACACAAAACAGTGAGCAGAGCTCTTTTGGATGTTACAGAGACACAAATAAAAGCCAGTCAGTACCATTACATGCACATTTTTCTAACTAAGCAGCGCATTTTTATGACTGGTAACACCTCTGCTTTCATTCTGCACCTTAAAAAGTGGCAGCTTAGGGTTGATTTAATGTCATTTATTTTGTCAGTCGTAATATCCATGATCATAAGTAGATGTAAAAAATCGGAGACAACTCAAAATTAATCAGTAAAAATATTTTGAAACGTTTTTTTAATGTAAATGTAGAGAATGCTCTTTGAGATTCAAAACTAAAATTTAAAATTTAGCATCACTGTAACGTTTTTGGGTTGACTTTCTGAGAATGGCTCAAATCTTATCTGGTTAAAACCTATAACCCTTTTGAATTCGTTTTATGTGATTGAACCCATTCACAATACTACTGGTGGGATCTCAGGTCTTTTGGGTACCATCACACACATAACACTTTTTAACATGGCAGTGCATACATCTGCCAAAAGACAGTTCCTGCAAACATCATGCCCATTCAATGAACCTTACTTGAAGTAAAGTGGTTATGTTGCAACTGGTCTCAATGAGCCAAAAATCCTACTTCACATATTTTATACAACAAATAATATAATATATAAGTAACATGTCATGAAGTTGCTTCCTTTCCTTCAATTTAGAAAATATTTTCTCATTGCATTTTTGTGCAATTTCAAATGAAATTAAAAATTTGACATCGCATCATCCAAACATAACCCTAGCAATTTTAAACTGAAGTAGAGATTTAACAATCACCTTAACTTTTAGCCCATTTGTAGCATCCAAACATACAAGTAACAATTTTAAGAGTAAAAGAGGTTTGACAATCATCTTATCCTTTTTTTCCATTTGTAGGAACTAAACGTAGCCCTGTCTAATCCATGCAGACAATTGACTTATGTTATAAACATGACTTTGGCCAAAAAAAACAAAAAAAAAAGAATTTTTTTTTTTTTTTTTTTTGTCGATCCAAATCCAAACATCTTGCTCTAATAAGTATTTTATTTATTTTCAAATACTCATTGTAACCTTCTTCTTCATATCTCAATACAACTTATATAAAAAGAAAATTTGAAGGATTCCTTTTTTTTCACCAACACACCCTCAAAAATGAATTGAAAGTACATAGAGTGAAATTAAATAATATTTTTTGCGTTAAAAAATGAAAGATGAGATTTTAATGTCCATGTTGTTACATAATACGACGTAACACTTTTAAAAATAAATAGACATATAGAATATATTTAATTTATGCTTAAAATATTCATAGCTCAAGTGGCCAATTGGATTAGAGAGACCAGATATCTAGACATATCTAATCCTTCATTTACACATTTAATTCCACATTAAAAAAAAGATGCATGCATCAGAATTATTATACTTGGTAAAGAGTTGTTGGTTTTTTTTTCTCGTTATGATTTTGGAAAATGTAAACAAGCAAATTCTTTGTTACTTCCATAAAATCTTGTTTCTAAATATAATGAACATACTTGATCTGATGAGTAGTACTAGTTGCTTCAGTTCAAACATAAAAATTGGTAGGAAAAAAAGGAGAGAAGAAATCTACATTTTTGATATATATGACCTTGTCCTGTTTTTCAGTCAAATTATAGGCAGAAATACTCAAAGAAAGCTGAAATTTATGGACAGCAGGAACAAATGAGTTGATTTTATTCTATTTTTATGAAAAAATCGTAGACAGCCACATTTAAGCTAAAATTTAAAACTCTTTAAAAAAAAAAAAATGGATGCTGCATAGATAGAATATATAGTAAAATTACAAAAATGTCCATGTTTTTCATCTGCAATTAAAGAAAAAAAATATTTTCCACTTTCTAAAGAGCAAATAAATAAATAAATAAATAACAGAGAACAGATTGTAGCTAGTTCAAATTGCCAAACCTTAAAGACAAGTGCTTCCTCTCCCTTTTGATTGTGTTTGGTAACTAGCATTTACCATACCCAATACAAGGACAGACCTTTCCTAATCAAGACTGAAGAATGAAGCATTTCTCCAAAAAAGCGCAAGAAATAGAGGATCCAAAAGTCACTGAAAAAAAAATCACCAAAGTTTCATAGCAAAAGCCAAAAACAAAACAAACATTAATTTACAGCAAAAACATTAAGACACCCTCATTACTTGTCACACCCTCAAAGACTGATTGCAAATATTAACATTTTTTTCATACAAAAAAAATGAAATACAAGTTTTCAATGTGAATAGTGTTATATAAGTTGTAATATTTATAATAAAGTATTCAAAATCTATTCAGAACATTCATGGTTCATAGCAGAATAAAAGCTCCAAAATCATGATATAACAAGATTGTAAAGTCAACATAGCATGTAATATTTTTCTTTTGCTGTTATAATTTACATAATCTATTAATAGTAAAGGCCAAGATTCAAAGGTAAAAAAAATTACATATCCAAATCTCAACCCTCACTAAAGAGTAAGACAATTTCAATTTTTACTCAATTTTTTTAAAGTCTTGTATAAACAGTAAAAAGCCAAATGAAACAGCCCTCTGCTTCTCAAAGAATGAAAGACAAAACTTTCATTTGAAATTTATTCCAAATATTGTGTAAACATTCCATCTAGAAAACAAAAATAAAGAAGAAAAGAAGGGCAAAAACATACGGCATTGACAAATGTTCATTCATTATGATAAGTACATATAGATTTATAAAACTGATTTGCAGAACAGTCTAGTACAGAAATCTCAAGTTGCAAATAAATTTTTCAAAGCATGCTGTATTTGTAATGTAGTTTATTTTCATTCTCTTGAGAAATTATTTTCAGAAGAAAAAATTTAAATTACCAATATCTAAAATGGAATAAATTCAGCAGCTCTCAGCTTTGGCAAGGTGAGCTAAATCTACTCAGTCAATAAAAATTTCCTCATGCTTTTCACTAGAGCTAAGGACAACCAAAAAGCAAGTGTTATGGTTGTTCTAAACACACAGGTTTTTATGGTATTCTGCCATAACTTTCCACACTGACAAGATCCAATTTGTTGTTGATGACAAAGCCATGCTTTAACCTTTTGACAAGTTGCGTAAGTAAATGCATTAAGCATTGCTAGTGACAATCATCTCCTTCTCTTCCTTGTTCTCTCTTCTCGTCTTCCACTTTCTACATTTTAGTAAATATTTTTTTTAAATGTCCAAGCTTCAATATGCTCAATTTTGATATAAGTGACTGTTTTTGACTGGTTTGAACAATTAAAATAAAAAAATATACATTGCTCAACCAGGATGTTAGTCACTGAACATAAGTGAAAAAAACTTTTTATACAAGAATGCTCTAAAAAAATCACTCCTAGGTCAAGTAACAT
>BLXT01004727.1:694653-705896 GCA_019648995.1 Plakobranchus ocellatus
TTTTGTTGACTGTTATTTTCTCTCAATTTAAACCAGGTTAAAATTTCCCTTACAAAACTTGGGTAATTTTTTTGATTCACTTAGTTCTATGAAAAAAAAAAGAAAAACAGAAAGACTTTTTTTTTCAGAAAAATACAATATGTGGAACCGATTAAGTTTTGCAATTGGTATCAGTATCCCTTTTTTCTTTTCTGGTTTTTTTAAACATTTTAAATAAGGGATACACACTGAAATTGAGACTGTAGAAATCCAACAATATGAAAGAACGGAATTGAAAGATTATGACTGTCACTTTAGTGCAAAATTTCAAATGTCTCTTAAAGTGAGAGGGTGAACTTTCCAATATTGATGGAAAAACAAAAGTCACTAAATTTTCTTCATAATCTGATCAGCACTTATGACTAACCTCTACATTGTTTCCTTTTTTGCTCAACAGCAAGTGCTCAAAGTATTGATCAGGGTTCACAATTGTTGTAGTTGCTTTTATTGCTATTGTTTTGGTAAATAATAAAAACAAATATGAAGATAAAAATTCCAGCCTTACATGCTTCTACATAGTAGAAACAGCAGTTTTTGTATGTAGGTGATGAACAATGTTGCATTAATGAATCATTTCAGTAAATTGTAGCAATCAGCTGAACAGATTTCATGGTTTTGCATTTTTCAAAACTGAAATTACCTGATAAAAATATCAGGCTACTTGTAATGAACAATTTGGCAGGCAATTATTTCATCTACAGCCAATGGTTCTTTTCAGACTAATTCAGGAAGTAACTTTCGTGGTACAATTACAGATATAGAGAGAAAGAAATGTATTGCAAGAAGCCAACATAAGGAAATGATGTTTCAATCTGGGATTTCAAATATGGTACGGATATAAGCCTTCGATGAATTAAAGAAAATGCTTGAAGCAAAAAAACAAAGAAATCCCAAAATGCATGCTTTGATTTGTATCTGGTATATTTGACCATTGCAAACATTTTATTCAGAATTAGAAATAATGCCTACACTATAGACATCCCTTCAAATTCCTGTAAGTATAACTGAGGAAAGTGAAATCTGGTTGGCTTGATTCAAACATCAGTACTGTTTCCCCTCACAAGCTGGATAAAGCTGATTGGCTCAGCTGGGGCAGGTGGCTCAGGCTCTTCACTTCCCGGCTGGTTGATTGATGGAACCACTGCCAGTGTGTGATCTACAGACACTGTGTCATCCATCTGCTGGTATTCAGCAGGACTTTTCCTCTCAACCCAACGCAAAGCTCTGGGAAAGAACAACAGAAAAGTTTTAAAAGGTAGAAACGAAAAAAAAAAGGATCATTCTTAAAAGTGAAATAAAATAAAGCAAAATTAGATTATACAAGGTAACATTTTTTAACTCCTCAAACAGGACTTGCTTTGCCAACCTCCAAAAAAACAAATTTACAAGTGGCTGCTGTCATCATCTAAAACAGCCAAGTTTGATTGGGTTTAAAATTTTATCATCAAGGAAATTGAATGCAAGCTGGTACTCTTTTGATACAGATTATATAGTAAAGACTGTTTTCAATCAAGTTTTTGCATATCTTGATAGTCTATCAATTTTGCCTAAGATTTCCCAATAATTGTCACCAAAGAAAGAAAGTCCCCAAAAATCTATTTTAAAATCTGATTTTAAATTATTTCTAATTGTTTCTGTGAAGTCATCATTTCATGAATAAAAAATTGAAACCCTGTCTTTTGATGAGGATTCACAGAGTCTGTATTATTATAACTGCACCATATGTGATGTATTTGATGTTGACAATGAAAGCAGATTCCATCAGTCTGTTACAATTGTACAATGTATCATGTATTTGATACTGACAATGGAAGTAAATTCTAATTTAGCTGGACTTTTGTTTGTTGTAACTTCGAATTTAGGTTGAGTGTGCATTTCACAAAGCTATTTCATGAAGATCAAAACAAAAATGTCATTCAATGTAAATGTTCATGAAAGCAGACTCAGGATTATGCAAAGAGTGACTAGAGCGATTCAAGTCTGCCATTTGGCGTATGTGTGCAGCCAGATAGAGCCTGCATACATGCAAACAAATACAGCAAAATCACATCTATCATTTGAAGCACATGTGCATCTTGTGGCTCTACCAAATTACATTCTATAAAAGAATCATCAAAATGCACATTATATTAGATCTATCGATTAAATCAAAATCTGATAGAAGGATATGATTAAATCAAAGTTAATTTATCAGTTTTTTCCTGGCTACAGACAAGACATGCTGTGACGAACTTTTCTTGTTTGCATATCCATGAGTGTCTGTGTGTGTTCAGCCTGACTACTTTACAGTCAGTGGAGGAAAAGGAAGTAGGCTTAATTTCAACCGTGCAATGTAGCTTGTCTGTCATCACCTAGCATGCCTATATCCACATAGTTACTGGTTTTCAGTCTTCCTACTGTAGGCTTTGCCTTGGTTATATATAAGAGGAGCAAACTTTGGTATCATCATTTCTGTTAACTTTTGGAATTTAGCTGAAGCTATGCTTTCAGTTCATGGAGATACATTGTGTGCCTAACTAATTCTTTTCCAAAAAAAAAAAAAAAAATTTAAGTATCAACTTAATTTATAAAATAATTCTACAAAGAACCTGTTTCCCCTGGCTTTCAAAATCAAAGGAAATAAATTGAAAAGGAAAGACCTTCATAATTATCCTCTTTTACCCCACTCCCCTCTTTCCAAGCCCTTGAACAACTTTATGAGGTCTTGATAGTTCAAAATCCTTTTTCTATGCCAATGCCTTTGAAATAGGCAGATTCTACAGTATATGTATAATCATGAAGAAGGTGACGCCCATACTTGGAAAGATCACATGACTGCATATCAAGAGCTCAGTCTTTATTTTTCCTTGGATCAGGGTATTGCAAGATTATTTTCCTTTGCTTTTCTTTTAAAGGTAGAGACCTTAACGTCTCAGATCCCTTGAACATAGCTTGAAAAAAACACTGGTCAAGAGGAAAGACAGACAGTTAATCGAGGAAGGCAACATAGCTTGAAAAAAATGTTGGTCAAGAGGAAAGACAGACACTTAAGCGAGGAAGGCAAAAAAAAAAAAAAAATCCACTCCACTCAAAACCACATTCAGAACCACTTTGTTCCTCCCTTAAAATGAAAAAATATAGGTAAATAGGTGAATAAAATTACCTTACAATACAAAACTTTTAATACGACGAGTTTTGTTTGAAAAATTCCCTGAGAGTTTGGAAAAAAACACTTTTTCTAACATCTAAGCTGTATTCATGCGTTCATTCTCATTTCAGGTGGGAGAAATTTAATTAACTGATGTTTTTTATTATTTTTTAACTCTAATTCAGTTATTTCTTTTGATCCACAAATCTAATCAAATTTAGCACAGAAAAATAAAAAAATACTATCCCCTGGGTATCTAGCCCAGTTTTCCTTAGCGTGGTCACATGCCTATTAACAGTTTGATCAAAAATTGTGCTCACAAACAGTTTGGGTCAGATGCAGACACCTAGAGACCATGATTTTTTGGTGTTCTATTAGATTGTCAACACTGACTCACATGAGAAGCAAAACAGGCACTATCAGCAGCAAGATTGACACCATGAACACAAAGCTACTGTAAAAATACAAGCTGGATGCATAGATGGCAGAAAAGGCAAAGGGGGCCAAGAAGTAAGTGATGCTCTCTCCACAATGCATCATGGCAAACACAGTTCCTGAGGAATAAAATAATGAAAAAGAATGGAGGAGTTACTTAAAAAGAATTTAAATAAAACTATGTACCGATAGCACATATACACCTAATAAGTTGGATGTTAAAGTAGAGCTTTTGAAAAAGGAAAAAAATTGGCTCTTAATACAGTCAAAGATGGAACATGCATCAACAAAACCTTATTTCAACCAGTCAAAGCATTATAAGGTTCTTGAGCTCTTGATTGCCCAAATATATCGACAAGTAAAGATTTTAGCTAAGTTGTTTTCACAAACCTCTTTACTTCTGATAGATATTTCTGACATGTTTTTAGAAAAAAGATTTTTGTTTTAAACTTAATTTTAAATAAATGAACACAAACTATTTGCCCCTAAATTTTTGTCAAATGGAAAAACCTCAAAATTAAAGAAAAATTTGTTTATCCTTCTTTTCACTTGTATGCTTGATTGCTGCTTCAATTTTCTTGCCATCTTGGAGGAAGCCTTAACAAAGGACTTGACAAGAAGAGAAGTGCAGTATCTGTCAATTCACAGATTTACTACTATCAATATTACACTCCATTTGGAAAAGGCAGCTTTTGATTCTGTCTGAGCACAGGGACGAGAGGTAGAATTTGACAAAACACCCATTCATAATGGAAAATCCTGCATTTTTAACGGCAAGTTTTATCTCAGTTCATCAAACTGTGTTAATTCACTGCAAGTTTAGCATAGGAAAAAAACTTATAGCAGAGAGGGAATTTTTTTCAATCGACAGAAATTTATAAAATATCCTAAACAATTATTGTAAATGTTTCATCACAATTGTAAATCTTTTCTTACCAATCATATTGTAAAAAAAGTAGTCTGCCTAAGTTGAGAATTTTAATTTAAGAGACATAATATGTTATTTTTTAATTTATACCTTTCTTTTTTAAATCAGAAAATATCGTTACTAGACTTAAATCTAATCAAGCAAAATTAATTGAATGGCATATATACACAACTCTTAATGGCTGATGCAAGCTGAAATTAAAACTTGCTGATTTACCTATGTGCAAAACTTTCTATTCATGTAGATTTTGTTATTGTTAAGCAATGGTAGTTTTTAGATTCAATTTAAAATTTTGACTTTGATTCGGTCTGTGTGTATCCTCATCTCCAATTGTAGGAATATACAAATTTTAGCATGCCATATTCAATTTGTAAATTAAAACTGTCATGTATGGCTGACAAAATTAATGAAAATATCTTTAATACCTTGTTCAGCAGCATTCACATTTTTGGCAACTTTGGCACGCAGTATTGGGAACGGAAACAGTTCAAAGGCAAGAAGTAAAATGGCTGGAGAGAAATAATCAACAAACATTTTGTTATGAATTATTAAAAATTTTTAACATTTAAGAACACACTACTTTTTTTTTCTAGAAAGCATCATTTTCTTAAATGTTGAAAGGTGTGATTGTAATCACATCCACTGTGAGTGTAAATCATCATCATCTTTTTGACATCTCTTATTATGAAAACATATTAGATCACAGACAACACCTTCAAACAGACCCAAGGAAAAGTAAATTAGGATTTCTAAAGCCATTGCAGATTATATAGACAACACATCTCTCTTTTCATAGATCTCTGCAGATCTCAAAATCTAATTCTGGCAATAAAGGGACACAGTGAGGTGACGGTACATTTTATAGCCCAATCACCAGGTTATCTCAGGCTTTCAGACGCTTGACAAAGCAGGTCTCCAAGCTGCTGTGCCATTAATGCTCCTGGAGATAGAGTGTTCTTGCTAAAGATTCTAGGCACATTATTGTAATAAGAACAAAACAGTAGCTTCCCCTATGAAATGAGGGAAGGAGTGAAAGAAAAGTGATGGCGAATCTACAACAATGCTATAAACAGAATCATGAAAAAGTAAAACCAGCAAAACATAACTGAGCATTGGAAGGCATATAATATTTCTAACAGTTACACTTTACATGGATTTGAGAGGCAGCCAGTCACCAAAACAGAAGAAAAAAGAATCAAAGCTTTTGAAATGAAAATATGATTATTTTGCAAGAAAAGTATTTCATATCCACCAAACCACCTATAATAAAATCACAGTGAAGCCAGACAAATTAGGTGTCCTACAAAAGATGAAATCAAGAAAATTAAAGAATTTGGCTACATAAGTCTATAGGATGCATCTCAAATGGAGGGAGGGAGAGAGAAAGACCAACACCAAATTTAGCTGCATATGGAAAGTATGGCCGTAGTGGGGGCTGACAGAATTGCTCATAGTCATTTAACTGTGACTTATCTCATCGCTATTGTTGATCAATTTAAAGGTTTGAGATGCAGTGACCAAGCCAAAGAGGCAAGCCAGACAATGATCATGGTAAAAATTCTCTTAAAATACCTACATTTCAGAGATAAAAATGTCCAATATATTTAAAAATAATATTACTTTGTATTTTTCAAGAAAAATTAAATTGTTTCACTTCTTAATTCACTTTAATCATGTAACGATGAAAGAAACTTTTTGATAATATATGCATGTACATTATTATCATTATAGATAATGCGAAATTTACAGGTAACTCTTAGTAATTTTAAAAATATCTGAAAAAAGTAGAGGCATGCATTAACAATACATGTAAGCTCTTTACAAAATTTTAATTTATATATTTAAAAATAAACATTTCATGTTTGTTTACTTTTTTAAGACAATAAAGTGCAATTAACTTTTAAAAATTGTGACATAAATATGATGAAAACATACATTTTTTATTTTGAAAAAAACGTAGAGGTGAGAAATAAAAGTACAAATTAATGGCTTGAAATGAATCATAGGAGAACCACAATGACAATGCCTACAACATATCTTCTGTGAGCTTATGATGAAGCTTGATTAAGTTAATAGAAATATATATATATGTATCTTTATGCTGTGTCATGAGAAGTATTTGCATTTTCAGAAGCTTTATAAATTTAAAAATGGAAAAAAATTAAATTCCAACTCTCTCTCCAAAAAACAAAAAGAGGATTTACTTTAAACTTTCAACGCTAGACAGATTTACAGAGATAAAGTTAAAATGCATTGCAACTGTATGTGTTAACTCACCAAAGTAGAGCAAAGTATCATTTCTAACCACTGCTATCCACAGAGTCCCCAGGGCTTTTGAAACAAAGCCTAAAATCATGATGTTGGTATCAGAAGTAAATTTCTGGAATATTGGAATGCATACCCCTGTTGCAATAGCAGCTACTGCCATGATGACAGCTAGGAATAAACCAATCTTTGCCCATGGCCCAGCTCCTGTGATGGTGTTATCCTCAGCAAAAAGGTATTTTTGATGACTCAGGTAAAGAACAAGCGTGTTTATTTGCCCAATATGTACAAATGCATATGTTTGAAATACAAGAATAGCCAACCATATTTTTGCCAAGGTTGAATTTCCAAAGCATTTCAGATATTTCACCATCGGCCCAAATGTGTCAAAGATGAAGTTGGTAGCTTCCTGTGGTTGCGCCCTATCGCTCTGCCTGTTTTGCTGCTGTGAACTATTGTTGGAATTTTTTGTTTCCAACACTAAAAAGAAGGAAATCAAGAATGCAATAAGGCTGCAAATGAGAGTGAACCAAAAAGGCTTTAAAAATCCAACATCTTTCACCCAAAATCCGACCATAACATTACCCACAGCATAGGCTGCCCCATTCAACAATTCTTGAACAGCCAATCGATTCAGTCTTTGATCTGGCTTGACACTGTTTATGGCATAGAAAGAAGCCCCAGCAAGGAAAGCTGTCATACTTCCACTGAGGCCTCTAAAAGCAGCAGCTAAAAACAGTCCGTCAATGTTCCACTGTGTATAAAGAATAAAGATGTATATCAATGAATGTAAACAGCTCCCTAAAGCTGGTAGCCACAGAAGAATCTTGTGTCTGCCTGTCTTGTCACTGACTGCCCCAAGAATAATAACTGCAACAATAGCTGGTAAACCCTCAGCTATTTGCAAACCCAGGACAACTAGGATGCTTTCGTGATGAGCTTCATTTCTTGCAGGATCTGAGAGGCTGGAATTTGGTTTTTCAAGTCCAAATCCTGGAAATGGAACGCCATGCTGAGAGTAGATTTCCGATTCAACATACTCTTGGAACAATGGCAAGGACATGTGACGTGAAAGGAAAAAGAAGAAAAGCGCAATTTCTACAAAATATGTCTGAATGGCATCGATAAATTTGTAAACCTTTGCAACCAAACCATTCTTAGGTTTGGGGCGTGACCCCAAAAAGGTTCCTAACATAGCATCTTTTGGGTCAGGCTCTGACATCTTGAAAAGTGAAGTTTCAGGGTTTTCTAGATCTAGATTCTCGCCCCTTTAGAGCTAGATTTTAGTTTAACTTCACAACAAAAAGGAAATTTAAAGACTAGTGCAACTTGCGGTTTTTCCTCAACATTAATCACAGTATGTCCGGATAGTGTAGCTTCAGGATGTTTAAGGCTGCTATCCGTAATAGATGAAGATCTAGATTTAGACTGTAATCTAGATTTAGGCCTAGGAACACCTAGATCTTCTATCTTCTAATTTAGATCTAATCTAGAGATCTACTTGAAAGTCATTCCAAATCTCGTATCAATCTTTTTACTGTGCATAGTCGACATAACTTCTGTATGAGAATCACTTGTCTTGAATCTACATTTGAATATTTACAACTATATTCAACTGGCAACTGGAACGTCTCTTTTTAACAGCCTGTCTATAAGCCTATTATTTTTTTTGTTACTATCGAAGACGGAAACCAAGATAGGAAGTCAAACTGAGTCACTGGAGGGTTCAGAACCGTGTCTAGGTATAGTTTTGCCTTCAGAAGAAGAAGACTAACTTTCGTAGAAAAGGAGTGTCTATTGCCTTGTCGCACAATATTATTTTTAGCTTTTTTTAACTTGAATAGTGACGCTAGCCACTACTAACTGTTGCCCGGTCAAGGTTACTGAGGTGCTTCTACAAAATCTACTTTAAAAAAATTTAAAAAAAAAAACTCGGACTAGATAGAAAATCAAAAGCAATACAATTTTAGATTTATAATTGCACAGATTGATTTGTCAATTTTGATTACTTAAACTTATTCCATAATGTATGATCAGATTATTCAAGTTTTGAGGTTAGATCTACGGTTGCTCGCTAGGCAAACTAGTCCCATTTTCGATAATACTGTTGCAACTCATCAAATTTAAGCAATAAAAAACGGACCCTGCGCTCTAATACATGTTTTTAAATCTAGCCTAGGCTATCTCAGGGTGAATTACTATAGGTTCGGATTTTTTTTTACAATGCTGTTTTCGATAACGTGAGCTAGATCGCTGACACGCTGAGCTAGTGTTTAGACAGAAAAATGCAGTAACGTCAACTCGCCCAAAGCCCGGAAACCAGGTTAAAAAAATTTTAGGCCTTGTATAATGCGCAATCGGAGATATACCGACCTTATAAGCTTTTCTAAATTAAACCTCCCACTATGTAGTAAATAAATCAGTTTCGACCTTAAATCCTCTAGAAAACTTGAAAACTAAAAATCAGAGTTTGTAAGATGTTGATCTTTGTAAAGAAGTTTCTTTTTTTTCTTCATCTTTTCATCGAGCGTTAGATCTACATTATATAATGTTCAGATCTTGTCATGCGCGTCGTATGCTTCTGTTAACGCCGGATGGATTGTAAACATTGAAATGGGCAGGGTATGGTACAGCTACATGGCAAGAAACTGTTCAGCCTGTTTGATCATTTGACTAGAGACTGTTCAAAACCTACATTATGGCCATGACACGACATATTGAGTTGTTAATGGCTCGTTTACTTGCTGTTATTTTATACCAAGTCTGTTTATAAAACATATTAAAGTAACTCTTTTTTATGAACAATAAATGTGTGAAAGACTATTGCAGCTTCCATAAACTAGAGAGAGGGCGATAGAAGGAGGAGGGGAATGAGAAAGAGAGAGAGAGAGAGAGGAAGAGAGAGAGAGGGAGAGAGAGAGAGAGAGAGAGAGAGAGAGAGAGAGACCACTCACATAACAAGGCATATGCAATAGCTTTAATGCTAGCAGGGAAAACAATAACTCAATCAAGGACATTATCTTTCTTGANNNNGGGGGGGGGGGGGGGGGGGGGGTGGAGGAGGAGGGTTATGGTCTTAGCGGTGAAGAACTGTTTGTTCATCTCAATATAGCCATATACCAAGCCCAAACATTACAGGCTCCAGTATTAATGGGATTTTGGTCAGCACTGCCATATAGACTACATAAATCCTGCTTTTTATCAGGTTGGCCTGCAAAGGGTGTGAAAAACCTTTCTGTCTAGGATTGCAAATCAAATGTCAGATGCCCCTATTATGGAACTGTAAGTAGTGCATCTATGAACATTGGGCTGCGTCAATCGAAAAGTTTACAATGTAAGATCTTCTCACTGTCGTGCAAAAAACGAACAAAAAAATTAATCCATGTATTGATATTGAGCACGCAGTCAAGTTGCTAGAAACAAAGATTTTACATTAAGCCAAAAAAATTTCAGTATCAGTCGTAATAAACATGTAATTATGTAAATCTTAATGGCTTTTGCTTAGCACGAGTCCTGTTGACAAGACAATTTAAACCCATATACAAACAAATTTTAAGATCGGATTGATTTAATAAAGGAAAGATGTTGGCTTGTAATGTCAGTGATCTTGACAGAAGAGAAGGTTGATCCAGACCGAGTAGTTGTTGAAAGAGGACAAAGCCTGATCGCTGAAAGTAAAAGAAGCGTGTTGTTGATATGTATAAAACCCACATTAAGACTGGTCGTTGCCTTAATTACAGGATGTAGCTAAAATGTATACAGAGCAAAAATACAGCAAAAAGAAGATTTCACGATACCTCGAGGGAAAAAAAACCCAAAAATCTATTTTTAAAAAGAGCGGACACATGACATCTATAAAAGCCTATCTAAATCTATTTAAGTCAAATTACACCGATTTTTGATACATTTGAACTAAAGCCTCTAAAATAAGCCTACCATAGCTTTTAAAATGTTTTTGAAGGTCTAAAATTTGTTTCAATTGTATGAATTGTGAACATGTGCACGCCATGTTGCCTACAACTGTTTGTGCCACCTTAGGTATATTTAATTTGCTCGCCCTTCCTATGTGTTTCGCTAAGGGGCTATAAATCGATTAGATTTCTCCACTTTATTAAAAACATTTCTCTTCTAGAGGGCTTATAATAATGCTTCAACTGTACTCAAGGGCGCCTCCCATCGCTGGCCAAATATATTATTCACAGCAAGTACCCATGGTGTACCCAAAATAATTCATTCTCATCTTTTATCCTTTTTTCTAACTTGCTTCCTAATGTTTCCTAACTTTCTAAGAAAAAAAAAAAGAAAAAGAAAAAAAAGGAAAAGAAAACAGTTGCTGAATAACGCGATACTCAGACTCAGAGCGATTAAAGATAACATTATAGAGGAGGAAAAATGGTGGGCTTGTTAAAAGCGCGAGAGCGAAGAGAGAGACAGAGAGAGAGAGAGAGA
>BLXT01004727.1:713307-728452 GCA_019648995.1 Plakobranchus ocellatus
TCCCTTTGTAATATTACGCAGTTAACCTGTTGGTGTTATGATTATTATATCAACAACAATAATAAAAACTAATAATAATGATAATAATTGTTGATAGCGTGTCAACTTATTAAGCATTGACTGCAGTTTAACAATCATCTTTTTCAAAATATGGAATGACCATGACATAATGAAATTTTGCATACATGCATGGTCATTGTTCTGGCCTGTTGGGCTAGGCCTCCATGTACGAAAACTTATCTCCTATACAAGGTTTTAACATATATGCTTAGTGTGCATTCTACCTGAATTGCACGTTAGAAAGCAGCCAAGAGAAGTTGAAAGTTTGAAGGAGTATGAATCATACTGTTGCTACAAAACTGCTATCATTTATTTTTCTTTAAAATGTGTATTTCTGCGTCAGTGGTTGTGAAAGAAAATATGCTGCAACTGGCTTTCTTTAGGATTTGAACCACGGTCTTTTTATTAAGACTCTGACAAGGACTAATTGACATCGGGGTACATACTAGTTGCTTTTTTAAACTGTCAATAATCGGTAACCGGAGAATAGATTTTTTTGGATCCTAAGGGCCTGGAGCTCTCAGTAATCATTGAGTATGCAAATTGGTAAATGTCCAGATGACAAAAGAATTAGAATAAATTTCCAAAGCAATGACATATTGTCACAGTCTTAAACTATAATTTAGGCTTACTAATTTGTGACAAGATGAACATTCAACATTCAATTATCTTGTTGATTAAAAGATAGCTGTAAGTGTAAATGAATTACTGTAGTTGCACATATATCTTTTATCAGTGTAACATCAAACTGCTTTTGTGGTCCTCTCATGACAACAGTAACAGCAAGAACAATAATAATAATGATGATGATAATAAAAATAATAATAATAATAATAATAACAATAGTAAAAATAAAAATTATAATGATAGTATGACATCCTTTCGTGCCAATTCATTGTACAACCACTGCTGTATGCACTTCGTAAACATATTCATGAAAAACCTTCATATGCACATATGTACATGTGCAATTTTACATTTATACAGAGTATTTAAGTAAATCATTCAAATTTGCAAAAATGGAAAATCAACATTCTAATATATTTTTAGGGGATATAATACTGTTGGACTGATTCATCTATTGATTGTGTGTTGTAAATAGTTACCTGTCCCTTTTTGTGTTATTTTGTATATTATTTTTTACCTTTCTCCCCCTCCCCTAAAAGTGTAATATTACACTGATTCACTTGTGTGACAAACAGAAGATAAATACAAAGGCTGAGAATTAATAGGACCCACATTTGGCAGGGTACTAAAGAGACTAAAGATATGGGCAATCCGAATTTTGAAATAAAGAGCGATCATATGACATACATGTAGGTATGAATGGAAGCATCCAAACTTACTTTTCGGAACAGTTTCAATTATAGAGAATCATGTTTGACACGGGTTTGAGGATAATATGGATGACAACTGCTTTGAAATAAGAGTAATTATGTGACATCATAATTGTCTAAAGGGAGGATCCAAACTGGGTTCTGGTTTTGAATTCAACAAAACAAAGTAAAGTGAAACGAACAGGTTGAAAACTAAAGTATAAAATTTTGAAGTCATTGTTTGTGAAGTGATTGTCAAGTAAAGTAATAAAACAAAAATGAAGATTTTAAAACAAGTTCAACTCTAAATTATAATAAATTCAAAGTCATCTATGTCTTAAACGATTTTCAGGTGGTGGACTCTCCTTCAGACCAGGTTTGTTGTGGGGCTGTAGAGTTCTTAAAGCATTGGGTATGCGAGTTGTTTTTCTGAGTGGGGATTTGTCAGCTACTGTGGCTGGTGTGTTTGGTATGTTGATGGGTTCTGAGTCAACCACTGGATCGCTGATAAAGCTGTCAGAAGGTGGCTGGGAATTGTTATCGGGTGGAGTTCTAGGCTGTTCCTGCTCTGGAGTGTTGACTGGTTCAGGACATGTAGTGGGAGCAGATGCCTTTGATGTTGTTAAGGCTCCGGGTGTAGCCTGTGTGACTATGGCAGTAGGTGAGGGTAATGTGGCCACTGGGGATCTGGCTATCACGGAATGAATATAAGCAGAGGAATTTTCTGTTGCGTAGGGTTACTCTGCCTGATCCATCCACTCTAATCACATACTGGTCAAACTGGCGAACTTCAATTACAATTCCTGTTTTGTCCCACTTAGTGGGGTGTGGGCCAGTTTGATTTTGAATTCGTACACAGTCGCTTACTGCTAAAGAAGGTAAGGTGCGGGTGTGAGCTGAAAGTCTTTCAGCATCTCGCATATTGCAATTTCTGAGAGCCTCTTCTCTGTAGGATAAAGTCTCTTGCCAAGTTTTGTGTGGTAAATATTTCCCAGGATGAATTGGTATGAAGTCACGAATTGGCCACTCAAAGATGCACATTGCTGGGGATAACCTTGTATCCCTGTCAGGTGTATTGGGATACTGAAGAATGGCGTGTTGGAATGAATCAGTATCAAGGCAGCCATCGCGACCAGTGTTGTCAATGATGAGCCGTTTTATGGTCTTCACACCTATTTCGGCCCTGCTGTTGCTGTGAGGAAATGGGACGGATGAGAGGCAATGATGAACTCCCCAGTTGTGTAAGAATGTTGATGTGGCTGTAGATGTAAACTCCGGACCACCATCAGATGAGAGTTCATCACTGATTCCGAATGTTATGAACGTGCGTCTGAGGCTAGATATGAGGCCTTGGGATCCATCATGTGCCCTTTCGACAATGGGCCAGTTCCTGTATCTGTCGACGATCACTAAGCAGTAAGTGTCCTGCATGGTTAAAGAAATCTGCGCATATGCACTGAAAGGGATATTGGGGTTGTATTGGTGGGTTGGGGAGAGCATTTGGTTGTGATGGAGCCATACGATTACGGCGCACGCATTTCACTGATTGATGATGTCATGCCTGGCCAGAAGAATGAGGCGTCAGCGCATGAGCACATCTGGGAGATACCTTGATGGGCTGAGTGGAGTGCTTGGAAGACCTTGTCACGAAGGCTGGGAGGTATTATGACACGGTCATTGTATAAAGCCAATGGAGCTAACCCCACCTAGAGAAGTCTTCCTCACTGAAGCATAGTGTAGGTATATCTGTTGTGCTCTGATAGCCATAAGGAAGTATGAGGTATGTCGGGAGCTTGTTGTCGGTGGAAACCAGGTTTTCATCTACAGGTAGACTAAGGTGATTGGCAGCTCCAACTGGGTTGCGTGAGATAGTGTCTGCAGCTACGTGGCAGATTTTTGGAATATGGGTGATGTGGAATCAGTATCGCAATGTTTTTTCTTTCAAAATTCTCAGTCGTCGTTTGGGGAAGGCTTCTAAGCTCCTGTCACCGAACACCTTAAGAAGGGGTCTGTGGTTGAATGCAATGATCAGATTACGGCAACCCAGAACGAAATGGCGGGTTTTCTCAAGGGCATCCACTACAGCAAGTTCTTCTCCTTCAATTGGAGCATACCCTGATTCAGCCGGGGATGTGAAGCGACTGCCCACTAGTGTGACTTTCCATCCTAAACGGCAGCAGAATGGTTTACTTGATGTGCATTCGCAATGTTTTTGAAGCAGCCAGAAGGCGATGCCATCCTTGCTGAAGTCTGTTGCAAGGCACATTGGCCTCCTTTTATCAAATATTTCCACCCCTCTCTGTATTTCTTGAATTATGATAGCTTTGGTTTCTTCGAAGAGGTTGTCCATGTGATCAGTCCACTTGAATGGTGTATTGGGTTTCAATAGGGTGCAAAAAGGTTGCATTCTCTCTGCCGATGCGAAGGCATATGCCACTTGGTCTATAAGTCCAAACCAGCTTCTTACATCAGTGATGGTGCAGGGTTTGGGAAATCCTTTGATCGCCTCCAGAACTTGTGGGCATGGGCGAACGGTTGTGGGGGTGATTTCAAAGCCTGCGAAAGTGAGAGTTTCTTTAGCAAAGGAGAATTTCGAAGGGTTGAGGATGATACCATTTCTGCCACATGTCCAACCACTTTGCCACCTGGAGGACGCTGTCTTCCATGGCGGGAGACCACATGATTGTGTCATCAATGACCTTTGTTTTATTGTCCATGTCACTAACAACTTGGTCAAAGCGTCTGGTGTATGCATCTCCAGATGGTGTGTATCCCTGTGGGCACACGCAATACCTATAGCGACTCCAAGGTGTAATGAAAGTTGTTAGGTGTCTGTCTTTAGGGTCAAGAGCAATGCTGTGGTAGCCGTTCCAGGCATCAAGTGGTCTTTCATGTATTTGGTGGGACCATGCGGGCTTGGTGAAAAGGGGATTGTGTATGGTGTGTTTCTCTTGTAGCATGGCGATTCAAAGCCTGAAGATCAACAGTGTGCCGGAGTTTATCAGATTTCTTTGCACAGACGACCATCCAATGACACCATGAAACAGGGGTTCCAATTGGTACTGGTTCAATAACACCAAGCCGAATGTCCTGATTGAGGCCGGCTTTTACTTGTTCTTGCCATTACTGGTATCTGTGTGTGGTGTGCGACAAGTGTGGCATCATCATCAATGATAAGTCTCATAGTCATAGGGGGTCCTGACATCATTGACAAGTTTTGGTGCTCAGGTACATTGAATGTGTTGCTTTTGTAGTAGTCTAATAGCCATCTTTCTAGTTTTTCTCTGTTTTCCTCAGTAGCTGGAAAGGGTAGGGATGTGGGAACAGGGGGTGGGGTTTGGCGGGAGGGCAGTGACAACGGTCTTCGTTTGGGTCGTCAGTGTCATTGTGCATAGCAGAGGAGTCCGTCATGACTGACTCGATGGAAGGGAATGTATTGAATATGATCCCTAGGTCTCTACAGGCCTCCATGGATAAGAAGAACTTGTCGGTGGAATGGGAGAAGTACACAATCTGGCGGGTTGTTTTAGGTTCCATGGACTGTGTGAAACCTGTGACACATTGGATTAGAGCACCCACAATCCCAATTGTGTTCTGGTTTGCTGCCCTCATTTTCATTGAGGTGGGGGTGAGATGGGAGGAGTTCAACCCTAGCTGATTCAGGAAGGAAGTGCTGGCAAGACATGATTGGCAGCCTGTGTCAGCAACCGCCAGAATGGTAGTGGTTCTTGTGGGACCACATAAGGTGGATTCAATTTTCAAGTCTCTGGCGTCAGATGGAAGGGCCTGGATCTCCACGTTGACAGTTGGTCGGGGTGTAGATGCACATTTTTCCCCACACATTACACAAAGAGTCAAATACATGGTGGTCTAGTGTGATTGTGCAAGCGAATTGTTCAATTGAGCAGAGTGTCTCAAAAATGGCTGTTGCAGAGTTGCTTTGATTGGTCCGTTGCTTCTGTCTGGATTTACGGCAGACATTTTCAAAGTGGTTTGGCAGATTACAGTTGTTGCAAATATGGTTGAAGGCAGGGTAGTGGTTCATGCGCTCCTGCTTCTTGCTGCTATGTCCTGCTTTACCACAGCGACCGCATAGTTGGTTTTGAGTGATAGCTTTTCTGTCTGGAGGCCCGCCCTGAAGCCATCTTCTCTCCATCTGCCTGTATGTACTGCTGGCTGCATCGACTGCCACAGGTACAGCTGTTGGCTTGGGGTTGATTTGACCAGCAGAGCGCTTCCCACTTTCTTTGGCGTCAATGAAGCGGATTGTTTCCTCAAGTGACATCTCTTGGTTGGCCTGGCCCAGCACATCAAGGCGGATATCTTCATCAGCAAGGCCAACAATGAGAGTGTCTCTTTCCATTTGATCATGTCATACTGGCACACATTCGCTTGGCCCTTAAGGCATGCGGAGAAAACTCTTACTGGTTCATCTCTGTCTTGCGTCCTTTGTTGCAGTTGTAGTGGAGCCACCATCACATTCTTTTGACCGACAGCTAGAGACTTTATGTGGACAAGGAGTGTGGGCTCGTCGTATGACGTGAGGTTTCTGAAACTTCTGGTTAGGTCCTTGCGAAGGGCCTCATCATAGCACTCAAGAAGCTGAAACATGATGTCCTCGCCAGTGAGTCAAGTGGCTTGTTTATATTCCGACCAACGTTGGGCAAAATAAGTCTATTCTTCTCTCGTCCTAGATGCAGAGACTCCTGGGTACTTCATCTTCTCTGCCTTGACCCTCGTGGTCATGGACGCTGTTGTAGGGGTCGTAGATGGGTGAGCGGTCCTCTCGTGCATGTCAAGGAGCTTCAGGAGTACTTCAGGTGCCGTGGTTGAGGGCCACGAAATATCACACTGATACGGGACATTTGATGTCTGTCATGATGATTCTGTAAATAACTACAAAGAGTATGTGTTTCCGAACACAAGAACTTTATTTCGACAACAATACAGAATCAAGTTCGACACGGGTATCTGTGAACACGCAGATAATGGGAACAATAAATATACTTATAACAATGATCAATTAAATATTCTTTAATAATTTGTAGCATGATGATTTATAGCTAGCTCTCTATTCTCATATCACATGTTTTGTTGGTCTTAAATGTTGTTCGTCTTCTCATTTCATGAACAGGTTTTATATATCAAGAGTTGCAGGATTAGATGGTTTTTTATTATTATTATTATTATTACATGTATTTCATTGGGTTTTCCAACCTATACTCCTGGCTTATTTATACATGTACAGCACTCACTTTTCTTTGGAAGGATTTGTGCAGGGAGAACCAACTCCAAGTAACTAAAGAGGGTGATGTTTGGAGGTTTAATACTAAGGAAGGATTTTTGCACCTTGAACCACCTCCCCCCCCCAAAAAAAATGTTCTTATTTTAGTTGGTTTTTTTTTTTCTTTAAGAATGACCAGGGGCCTTGTGTCTTTGAAGATAATGAAAGATGGTCACTGGCAGAGGAAAATATGTTGCTGGATGCTGTGGAGCAATATGGGTTTGGGAACTGGTACGCTTTTTGATTCACATAACATTAGTATATTATGATTAAGTATAACTTTTCACATCTGTGTCATGTAATATTTATATAGCTGTAAAATTTAACTACAAAATTAATTGAAAGATTAATTTTATACAAAGTTTTTTATTTCATTGTGATATTATCTGCTAGCCTTTAGTATGACTGAAAAAACAGTCACAAATCATAATTTACGTTTAGACACCAGTCCTAAGATATTGGTCATAATACACAAGAATTTTATCTCATAAATATGCGATGTTGGTTGCACACTGGCCAAAAAACTTCCTGAAATTAAGGATCTTTCTCCTCTGTTTTGAATTGAGAATTGTGATCCCAGATCAACTCCCTTCTATTAAGGTTTTAAAAACTTGCCATCATACTGCAGTAGACTTGATGCAAGCACAATAAAACAAATGGTGCCTTCCTGAACTTTTTTAGTTCATTGGCTGAATCTAAGCATGTATATTGAAGCATTTAAACTTGCTAAAAATAAATCAAATATTGTAAAGATATTTTCCTGTAAAAGAAGCATTAATGGACTTTTGATCCTTTTACTTGAATTCTGCCCCAACCAAAGAAACTTTTTTTTTTGTACAGGAATGGGGCTGCTGCCCATATTGAGTCTAGAACTGCATCAGAATGTGAGGAACACTACCGTCACTTCTACATCAATGGCATCATAGGAGATGGTAGGAAAATATGTACCTTTTATCACTTGGTTGAGGCATTATCATTTCTTTCTTTTTTTTTTTTATTGATTCAGCCACTATCAATGATATGAAAATTTTTTTTTTGTAATTTTAAAATTTTTAATATCTATATACTCTTACAGTAATTAATTATAGCAATGACACCGAAAAAATTTTTTAAGTTGTTTATAAGTGAGTCTGTTTGTTAGCTCTATCTGAGCTGAGCAAGAAAAATTTTGAATTTTGCAAATCCATCTATGAATAAAAGAGTTATGAATTTTTCAAGGAATTTTTTTTTCAGATAACTTCTAAAGAGTAAAAAATGACCAAAATATGGGATCCAGTCTTGTTACCTTTTGGAGAGAATTTGTAATTTTCAATGCAGAATCCATTTCTGGCATTGGATTTTCCCTATGTTCAATAGTAGTTAAGCTGTAGTTAAATGTTTACCGCAAATTTGATGATTTTTTGAAATTCTGAGAGAATTTTGAGCTTAAAGCTTATCCAATGTGATTGCATGTGAACTTTAATGAACACATTGCTTTTTTGTGGGAGAGTTTGTCTTTAATTTCAGATTTGTATATTTTCATTATTGATCTTTTCAATTCCATTCATAATTCAATAATTCAACATAAAATCCCCATCCCCATCCACCAAAAGAAAAAAAAACAACTGACATAATAAACGAAGTGGCTCTAATGCGGACAAATATTATGTTAAAATATTTCTATAAAATAAGAAAGCAAAAAGTTAATTGACCAACTTATCTCCACACTGAAACTTTATTTTGAATTTTTTTGTTTTGGATGTTTTGCATTCTCGAAAAACCAAAACCATCACCCCATTTTTTAAGAGGGACGGTTTCATCAAGCATTTTAAAAGACAGGTAGCTGAAGTGATAGAAGGCAATATACTGGTGTCTTTATAGACATTAGATTTGTATGACAATTCCATTTGTCAATGCGACAGATGACTATATTTTTCCATTAATTTTATATAGTCTCTAGCCATCCTTGGAGAAATGAAGCAGCTCAATGTTTGACGAGCCATATGAACTTATGTCATGGGGAAAAAAAGTGAGGATCAGGAGGGATGCATTATTAATAAATCATCAATAAATGCTTATCCACGCACTTCAAAATTCACGAAGAAATTAATATACAAACACTTAACAGCATCATGTACAATGCAAAGACAGACAGGATCATAATATAGGCTTAAAGGTGTTTTTTAGCATAATGCGGGAAAATTAGATCTAAATTCTAATTCCGCAAATATTTGTTTCAAATGCAGCATTTTTAGGAGTTCTACATTTAATACTACAGGGCTTCTCTCAAAGTTCTTCAATAATAGTGTCATATATATATTTATCATAGAATTCACTGTACAAACCCTACGCAGTGTCATGTTAAATGCAGACAGACAGGATTAATAAGATAGGCATAAAAATGTTTTTAGTGAAATGCCTGAACATTGGATCTGACTTCGGCAAATCTTTTCAAATTTGATATTTTTAGTTTCTCTACATTTAATACTAAAAGATTTCTTGCAACGTCTTTCCATAATAGCATCATATGTAGCTACCGCCGCACATAACACACACACACAAAAACATTTTTTTTTAAATGAGGGTCGGGAACATGGGTATTACTATTAGTAATTAACAAATGCTTATCCACGAAACAATGTTCATTTACTTCATTTGTACAAACACTAAATAGCGTCCTGTACAATGCAAAGACAGAAAAGAATAATAACACAGGCTTAAAAGTGTTTGTAAAAATTAGATCTAGCTTCGGCAAATTTTATTCAAATGTAATGCTTTTAGAGGTTTGTCTACATGAAATACTAAAGGAGGTCATGCAACGTCCTTAAATAATTGCGTCATACATAGTGCACGAGGCAAAGATATCATTGTAGGTAGAGCAGTATTGACAGTTCAACACCTGACGGATGAGTTCCAAGGCTAGATTTAGGAAGGGAGACAGGTTTACTGTATAATCTTTTAAAGCGACAAGGTATTGTAATTTATAACTTAGAGTCCGCCTTTCTTGTTTGTTTCAGCTAGATAATGAAGAAAAGGAAACTAAACGTGAAGCCATATTAGTAGCACATGAATTACTTATGTCACAAACGGTTTGTCAAATGCAATTAGATCTATCCCTTCTCTCCCAAAGTAAAATCGCGATGGACGTGACCTCAGTCATTTTCAGGGTCGCGGCTCGCCTGATTCCAAATGGCGATCTCATATTTTCTAGATTTAATGAGCTTCTCCTAATCATTACGCAAAAAGCACTTATTGTACGGGTTTGAAAATTTGAGAGAGTAAAGAAAACGTTAATGATTTACCTGTTAGGCGTACAAATCACAGCTCCTCTTAACTTTTTAAATAAGCCACATTAAATTTTCAATACACTAACTATTTCTGTTACACACCTTGTACACACTTGTACGTTTGCATCTCATTAGTTTAACATCTTATCTAATTGGTTGCCAAGTTTCATACGAATCTGTTCACAAACAACGTCGCGAGAACTTTTTAAATCTATGCATACCAAATTAAATGGTTTTTTAAGCTAAAAAAGCTCACGGTAAAAATAATTAGTCCATGTCAACAGGAAAATTTGGTTTGGGGTACCTTCTGGTAAAAAGTTTAAACAAGCCTGAATTATGCAGATGCCAAGTTTTGTTCTCCAGTAACACAAACTGGTATTTTCTGAGAGGAAAGGAAGTTTCTCTGCACAGTAAAACAATTGATGTATTCCTGAACCTGGAGACCTTTTTTTTTTTTTTATTATTGGCATAACAGTTTTATTCCCCTTGATTCTCTTCTATGGAGTTTCTGTTTTATCCTTGTAAAATGGAGAAAACCTTTTAACCTTTGCAATTTTTTTCTTATTTTTTATACATTTTCTTGCATAAAAAAAAAATTGTGCCATTTTAAAGGAGTTCTATAAGTTGCAAAATGAATTTTTGTTTAGAGAATATTAAGTTCGTGTTCTATTTCACACCAGCCACATTGCAAGAAGTTCCAAGACCACAGATAACGGACCATTCAAATGGAAATGGAGGTTAGAAAGGCTTTTTTTTTTTGTGTTGTTATAATCCTTTTTGTTTTTAATGAAACATTTTATCATAGTTTTTAAGATTTTAATTTTCTGATGGAAAAAGTTTGATGAATTCTTTTCTCTATTATGAGGAATACAGGAGTTTTTGATTGGCAGCTATGATAATTGTGATTCCCTAGCTTGAAGCAAAGAAAAAATTGACACTTCAAAAGAAAAAGTCTTTGTTCTTTGCTTTTCAAAAAGAATGCATGCTAAGTTTTGTCATATGTGAATGTAATGTTTAATTTTAAACCTCGTTAGAAAACTGTGGGTTGCTTTTAGTTTCTTTTTTCATGTAAATACATGTGTCATGTTCAAAACTGTTTTTCAATTTTTTTGGGGGGGGGGAGGCAGATGTGTCTGTTAATGGCAAACATAGTTTTTCGAAATTCCAGATTTGTTTCCTACGGTAGAAATTCAGGCACCAATAAAAATAGTACATCCTTTATCACTCCAATAGGCAGAGATGGGCATTCTCCGGATTTGTTTTTGGGGGGGGGGTGCCCATCTCTGTATTACAAGTATTTGGATTTATTTTTATCTCAAATTTTTTTACAGTCCTTGCTGGTCCGCTCTCTCCAAGCCTGACTCTTGCCATCACTCCACTTGAAATTGGTACCCAGCAGCAACAGGAACTTGGCTATATGCCTCTCAGGGATGACTTTGAAAGGGTAAAATGACTTTTGTGATTACTTTGAAATGCAGAAAAATAATTCATCATTTTTTTTTTCTAACTTCATTTTTATTTACATTTTTGCCATTACTTTTTTTGGTGATTAAAATGTTGTAGAATTTATTTATGCAAACCAGCTGAATGCCCATTGTGAAAATCTATTGACAGTGATGTTCTTTACCAAAAAAATGAATAGTAATACTGTTTTCTTTATATTTAATTTTTGCTTTGTAGGAGCATGACAATGAGGCCGAGACACTAGTCAGCAGTTTGTCCATAAATCACGATGATGATGAACTGGACACAGGTAATAATTCAGCAGAGAAGTTTTGAAGTTTCTTATTTTTAAATGATCAGTATGTCTTGACACCAGCCCTAATAGATAGTATGTTGCATGTAACAGTTTTGAAAAGAAAGGATTTTAGTTCTGTTTCCTTTTTTTCTGCTTTTTTCCTAAAGTTCAAGCCCCAATATCTTGACTCAGAATTGCGAAATCTCTATCCAGTTTTCATCATTGCAGAGTTTTTAAGTTCAAATATTCCAAATTTTACTTTTGACTCATTTGGACAGGTCTCATCTTATATAAATATCATTGACATAAATAAATGAGGCAAAAATTTTTTTATAAATATTTTGAGTTTTCTTAATTAAAGATCATCTGGAGAACTAAAAATTAAACCCATGATATGTGCCTTAGGATTATTCATAAAAGCTTGGTCTACCCATAATTATGCTTCACTTATTGGTAGGGGAGTTTTCTAAATAGGTATGGCACGCTCTTTTTTTTTTATTCACTTCAGTAATACAAATTTAGTAATAATTTTTTTGCTTCTATTGTTAAAACTACTGAAGTGTATATATGTATATATCAAGCCCATATGTTTTATGAAAGAACATGGTAATGTTTGATCAGATGTTCAAAACCTTAAAATTCACAAAAGTTGAAATTAGTACATGTACAAAAAGATGTAAATTTTTTATGTAATTCTTGGCCAAGTTTCTTACTATAGAATGTAGCGATTTCAGTTACCAGAACTTGGACAAAGTTTATACGTGTATTTTAATTAGCTTTTCAATACATTGAAGCGCGGAAGATAGAGAAAAGACAAGATACAAAAATTATTGATTTTTTTACATCCCAATCTGAGGACAATGCACTACCTGTTTCATCATTTTTTGTAAACATTCACTTCAGAAGCTAAAGCAATTGTGAAGCAACTTCCCTTTTTGACCATGCCATATCTTTTATAATGTTTGTTAATCTCTCAACTTTTAAAACTATTCTTTTGACTTGCCTTGTAGCCATCAAGTTAGCACAAGTCTCAAAGTATCGCTTACGCCTTCAGGAGAGAGAAAGGCGGAAGCGTCTAGCAAGAGAGTATGGACTTACTGTAGCTGGTGCACCACCAATATCAAAAACACCAAAGACTCCACATTCAAAAAAGAAAACTGGAAAGAATGGAAGGTAGGTAGTAATTCTTTGAACTGGTAAACTCTTGACACACATTTTTATTTATGTTTGTATGGTTAATTTCATTTTTTTTTTTCTTCTTTCCTTTTCCTGACATGTAGCTGTTTTTCACTGTTCTGAAACAATATTTTATTTGTTGGTTATCTCTACTTTCAGACAGATTGAAAAGTTTCAACATAAAGTTTCTGAAACTTCAATCACTTTTATCATTAAGTCGAGATAAAGCGCATAGTTGTCAAGATTTAGCAGAGTGTTGGTTTGATTCTCACTTAAGACTTTGCTAATGTGAGCATGACAAAAATTCATAATTGAATATAATACCTTAAAGGAGATATGGGAAATGATAACCAGCTAATATTAATATAATGTCTGATTTAATGGTAGAAATGTAGCTGTAAAAAGAATCTGTGTACATGTAATTTTGTTGTGATAGATTAATTTTATAAGGAACAGCTGTCTTCTCACACCACTAAAATGGGGAAATCAATTATATCAGCCAATTAACTTTGCCTTTGGCATTGCTTGGGTTTAATGTCATTGTTTATTATTTGGGAAGTAAGTCACAACCAAAGTAAGGCAAAGTTTGTTTTTTTTAATCTTCCTAATACTTTTTATATTTCTTTCTTGCATTCAGAGAACTGCAAGAGCGTCTGAAACCATTTTCACAATTTCATTCACTAGCAGAACATCAAATGCTGTTTGAAAATGTTAAAAGTGAGTATGAACTGATACTAAAGTACACAATGACAATAAGTGAAATGAAAGGATCATAATTGTAGCTATGCACTGTAGAGATTTTTTTAACAGCTGTTTTGGAATATATCGATTTACATTATTGGTAGAGCTGGCCTCAGAAATAGTCTTTGGTTTTGTAGTCATTTCTATCCACACATTTTCTGATGTCCGAGTTAAAATTTCACATTGTTTGTTCAATCTCTATATATTATAATGAAATGTCTTCATTATGATGTATCTTTCTGCTCCTTTTGATCTTGATCTTGTAGTTTGCTTCCAGAATTTCCATCATACAAGCATGGGTGCATGTTCTCCGACTGTAGCCGGTATGCTTGCCAATCAGAATTTCTTATAAGCACTGCCAGTTGATGGAGATAGGGAGCTAGGCCGACATTGAAAAAAATTGAGCTTTGTGTTAGCTTGACAGAATGTGAATGAGAAATCATGACATATAGATGTAATATGTTGCGTATGAGGAATCCTTTCTTGGCATGTTTCTGTCAAGATCATCAATACAATTTACTGTGTTTATTTGCATCTGCTGTATATACATATAATTGTATATATACTAGTTGCTGTATAAACGGTTGTGTGAATGGTTGAGTGGAGCTGCAACACTGTAATTCAAAGGAAAGAAAGAGGAAGAGAACTAGTAGGTATCCAAATGCCGACATCAGATGCTGCTTTAAACATTTAGATCTAAGGAAACCCTAGAATAATGTTCGGTCACATGAAATAAAATGAAATGCTGAGGCATTCCCTTGTCTATACTTTATATATTTATGTACTTTGAATGGTATTTTTCGTAAAACTGCTGAATGGTTTCAGTAATGAATTCCTGCTAGTTTAAATTTCTGTGGGTCTAAAGCTATAATGAGGCCTTGAATCTAGATCTGTAGGTCTAATCAGGCCTTTCCAGATCTAGACAATGACGTCTTGATTTAGTCAAGCCAGAATCTAAGCTTTCACTTCCAATGCAACAGTGAAGTGTATCTCTATAGGCCTTAAGGAAATTTAGGCATATACATTTGAAAGTTGGCAACATGATTGATCATAAAATTCTGACTTATGTTTTTAGGAAACAATATATAAAAACAAAAAAGTAGAAGGAGGTAGAATTTGGACTTCTAGACATAAACAGTGCACCCTTCCACCACTGCTAATCATTCATTCAAAGTTTGAAGTCATTCTGTCCTGTGATTTAGGGGTTTTATGTGACATAAAATTCTAAGCACACAATTATTTAAAATTAATATAGATTATATATATATGTATGTATGTATATATTTAATCTTTTTTTTTTTTTTTATTAGAGAGAGTGACCTCCAGTCTTAAGTTGCTTTTAATATTGCTCACGACTTTCTCTAGCACTTTTGATGCTTTGAGTTTGTACCATATCGTACTTGGGCTTGGTACCCTTTCAGCTACAGTGGAACTTGGCTACAACGGGACCCATAAGGGCGTGGACGGTGGTGCACAGTCCCGTTATAAGCAAGGCCCGTTGTAAAAATAAAAGGAAAATAATCCTTGAAAACGTCACCTTACTAAAATTACCCCCCTTTAATAA
>BLXT01004727.1:830917-842933 GCA_019648995.1 Plakobranchus ocellatus
CCCCCCCCCCCAAACACACACATATGAAAATAAATAAATAAATGCTTTTACCATGAATTCGACTATGCAAAAGTTACATAACCTAATTAGTTAGAATGTAAAATGAAAACCAATAATGAATGAATGAAAGTACCATTGCAGAAAGATCTTTAAAATAATAATAATAATAATAATACATCGATTATGTATTGGACAAAGTAAAGTTCTTCATTCATTCTCATCCCCTACCTGTCCGTCTGTATGTCTGCGTGACTGCCAGTCTGTCAATCTGACTCTCTCTCTCTCTCTCTCTCTCTCTCTCTCTCTCTCTCTCTTTCTCTCTCACTTTTTCTCCACCTCTCAATACCTGGCCTTAATTCTTTCTTGCATCTCACACTATGTCCAGATCAAATTTCGAGATATTGACAAAATTTCTGCGGAAGAGGGCGCTCCATTTGATGTTATCCTTGCAGACGTGAACGGTGACGAAAATCTGGACATAGTCCTCACCTTGAGCAGTAACAAAAACGGATCTGTTGTGGTTTACGAATTTCCATCAGATTTCAGGTAAAAGTAATCACCAGTTTATTCAAAATTTCCAGACAATCATCTATACATACAAAGTCTTTAAGTTTTAAGTTATTGAAGCTCGATTTCAGAAAACAAACTTTAATATAATATTCCGAATCGTGTTTCTGGATTAAAAAATATTCCATTATAAAAAAGTCATCACAATTTAAGAATTTCTTCAAGCATTATCAAATGCAAATTAAAAAAATAAAAAATACACTCACTTGAAATAACATTTGGTAGGTTAAGTTTCTGATAATATGAGCAAAATGTTGGAAATATTTGTTAAAAGGTCTTGTTGGGTGACATCTTTGACACTTTGATGAAAAAAAATCTGCTTTGCATTCGCTTTCTCTTTTCAATATTTTGAACAAGATTATCTACTCTCGCTTTCCAAAGAAACAAAAACCAACTTAACATATTTTTTTAAAGAGTTTAAAATGTTAACATATCTGATGTACCAATTTATTTGGGGTGTCGGTGGCACAGTGGCTAGCGAGTCCGCCCTGAGATCTGCAGTCACCCTTCTGTCGCGGGTTCGAGGCCTGAAACCGGCCCTGGCCTGACGGAGGGCCTAAAAGTCTGAGATCACCTTGTTGTGGACTGGCTAAATACAAAAAACCAAAAACCAAACCAATTTATTTCTTTTAGAGAAGCATAGAATGAATTATCGAATTCTGTAGTTCAGGTTACTTTATTGTACCTAAAGGCAAAATATAATTAATATTTTTGTTGTTGGCAAATATCAGGTAAAAAGGAACGTTTTTGGAAAACAACTAAAATAAAACAATTAACTTAATATAAAGGAGAAAACTATGATAAAGAAACGGAGAATCACTCTTGACAACGATAACAAATTTAATAATAAAAACCACAACGCTGAAATAAAAAAAAAGACAAAAAAAAAAGCGTTAGGTGTTAAAACATAAAGAACAAAAACAACTAAAAAAGCAAAGCCAATGACAATATCGACAATAACAATAATTACAAGCAAACAAACAAAAAAGAGACGGTTATGTTAATAAGCAGCAACGAAAAAAAAAGCATCGCAATAGTTTTTTTTTTTTTATAGAAGTTGTAGAATACGAACATAAGACAACATTAGATCGAACCTGTCTGATTTTTGTTTTGATGGACAAATTATTCTTGCCTTGATGACAGTATCAAAAAAACATCTTAATTATTACCATGTCACAGAGAACACATTTTATACTTTGTCTGCTTTTCTAAAATATCAACCGAAATAAAAATTGAATTTTGCAGCGGTTCATTGAAACAGAACTTATTTATTTTTTTCCTTCCAGCAAAGCAGATTAAGAGAAAAAAATATCTTGAAAAGTTGAATGGTTCTTTCGCGACAAAAAAACTCTTGAACGCTCTTGCTTAAAACAATATCAATCTACATTTCATGAAAGTATTCTCAAATCAACACAATTCCTCTGCACTTCTAATGTTTTGAATCTTTTTTATTTCAAGTAGTCTGGAGCTAAATTAGATCGTTATACCGACCCGACAAAGTCTAATGAAGTATATTGATTGATGAAACTTGTTGAGACTTTAATAAGCTGACTTTCCTGGTGGATTGCTATAATAATAGGCCAGTTAAGATCTCAGAATCATATAAATACATAATAATATGATTGTTTGCTAGCGTCAGTGGTCTATTGCAAGGGCTGTGCGGCTTGACACCAAGAAACCTGAGGGTCGTATCCTAGGATTGATGGGCCTAAACCTGTGTCATTGGGAAAATGCATTTTACATTATCTTTCCGTAGCCATCCTACTGCAACTGGCAATCTTATGATATGAAAGTGTCATTATATTGCTGTTGGTTGGTAAAAATCAGCTCAATAAACAGATATAATGCGATACAAATTTTAAAGATTTTTTTTAGATAACATAATGCTTAGTCAGAGAAGCATTTTCTATGTTTACGCATTGGCAGATAGCGCAAACTGGCCTTAAAAATAAAACGAAGTAAACAACTTTACTATGATGTATGAAGATGATAATGTAGATTTTCTTTTTTGCAGGTCAGGGGTATTCAAACGTCATGTTATTGCTAGTGGGTACAAACCTGTTGAGGGCGGTCCCAATTCTGGTGCACCTGGACTCTTGTCTCTTTTGCCAGCCAAAGAAAGGTAAGTTTTTTCTTTGTATAAACCGAATGAGTTTATTGGGAAAAAATAGAGAATAATTGGTAACATTTAAACTTTTCAGTTATTGCTATTGCCTTCTCAGCGATTGCCACCTGTATTTGCTGCTATTCTTTTTGTACTTTGTCGTTAATATTTCAGTAGAAATTAGTAAAGATAAAAGTAAAAAAAAAATTTTAAAAATCTTAATTTCAACTGCTTACCGGGCACAGGGGGTTGCATCCCTTACTGCCTTTCTGTACTAGTTTTAGCTTTTGCCACCCAATTCATCAAATTCCGAATTTTCCATGTCTGCTTCTTCTCTGCTTTTTCTTCTCACTATAAATCCATCTTGGATTGTTTAAATCAAGTGCTTAATGTCTTTTGTCTACATTATCTACATTTCCATAACTCCAGAAAAGCCTTTATTCTACAATAATTCATTTGTATTTTTTCCACGTTTAGAAATTTTTTATATTCTACAAAACGAATTACAATTACTTATTACAAAAAAATATCGTGGAAAAGCACAAATGGAGAACTGAGACTCAACTCTTCCATATTTTTATTAAATAAATCGGAGACACCAAAACTAAACAGAAGCTGGTTTAACACTTTCAGTATATTATTTCTGAAATCATTTCAGTTATTCAGTCTTTAATATATGTGGGCAGCTAAAGAATTTACAGGAATATACTGGTTAATTGGAAAAATTTTTTTGATTCATTTTTCGTTCTGATTTACTTTCAAGCTAATTTCTTATGTGTTAAGATTGTGTCCAAGTCTTAATAATACCAAATTCTAGGATTTGTAAAGAAGTTAGATCACAATATATATTCATATTTTTTTGCCTTAATCGATACAGTTTCTCTTAAAATTCGGCTGATTATAATTTTTTGTTTGTTCGAAACTAATGTCTCTTTTGGTAAACAGAAACCAAAAGCCAAGCATTGTAGTCGCAGGAGATGACTCAGGCCTCGTCTCCTTGCTAGAGCCGATCAAACCAAGTTCTACAGATTGGTGAGTAACCAGTCTTTAGCGTTACCCAGAAATGAAGATTAAATTCTTGCGTAACTTATAATGGGATCAAAGATTTCTTGCTTTTATTCTAGCATAACTATCATCATTATTCGTATTATGTAAATCCATTCCAACATTATTATCGTCATCACGATTCATTACTGTTATCAAAATACCATCATCATTCTCGTCATCGTTTTTTTATCATCAAAATTATTTCGCAACATCATGAAACTCGCATAAGGTCTCATTATAACCGTCACTATCATAATCATAATAATCGACAGCAGGACCTTTGATAATATAGAGTATGAATAATTCATTATTATGAATAAAAATATTGTACGCTATTCACATTATCAACATCGTCTATAGCTAAGACTGTACAGAATCATCCGGCCACTCACCCGAATGCCGAGTACACCTTAAAAAGACTGCTGATTTATGGAGAAAAGACTGCAGTTTAAACCCATGCAAAAAATCAGATTACCTCTTCAATCTTGTTAATGCTTGAATTTTTAATAAAACTATATTATATTTTCCACCAAAAGAAAAGAAAAAAAATTATTACAGCATTAAAAAAAAAATATATATATATATACATATGTATTGATTTTTCTACAAACTATCCAGGGCATATGTAAAAAGTTTCTTCTTCCACAACCCATAAATTTACATAACAAAAAAAGATAGAAGTTTACACGTAGTTAGAAAAATCTTATTCATAAATGTCCTATTCTCTTAAAACTGTAACGTGTTATCTTTACATCTAAAACATATTCCGTGTTCAGCACTCAAAAGAGGCAAAGAGATTTTCAAAGTAGTGTCGAAAATGTACAACATATTATATTTGCTAGAAAAATCTTTGCAAAGTGTTTTTTTCGGTCTCATGAAAAAGAGGGACATTGACGCATAATGGATCGGTAACGTACCCTACAGATCTGCAGAGATACTTAGCGGGTTCAATCTTGCCACCGGTGCCCTGGCCTGAGGGAAGGGGCTCCAGAAGCCTGAGATCACATTGTACTGGATAGGCTATATTCAAAACCATCTTCCCAATTAAACTTAAATCCCCTCTACAAGGGGCGGAAGTCTGGACCTGCGATATTGTTCACTTGAGGAACAAAGCCTGAGACAAAATTTTTGAATAAGCTTTATTTCACCTCTGTCTTCCTTTATGTTTAAAAAAAAATTGAAATTCAATCTCTTATCGTAGGACCTACAAGAGAACTGACATTCTAGACGTCCAGAAGAGCAGAACTGGTGGTATTTGTGTTGGAGATGTGGATGGAGATGGCAGGCAAGAGATTTTTGCCTCATCTTACAACGAGGGATTAGTCTATGTTTACCAAGTGTAATATTAAGTTAAGGAGAATAATAAAAGTAATATTTTATCGTTGTCTTGAATATAATATCGTAAATAATAGTAAATAAAATACGCTTATTAAATGTTTTATGCTTTTTCATTTGCCCTTTACATTATTAAAATATTACTGAAGACGCCTACGAGCAAAATGTCTTAATAAAAACTGACCTTGTTCCAAATGATCATACTAGGCTTTGCGCTTTTCTTTTTTTGATTTCACTATCTATCTATGTAAACAACTGCTTTTGCATTCTTTAAAACTTTTCGTAAATTTATGACAGGTTTCCGAGGGTTATGTGCTTCAACTCTTTAATTATTTTTTTTATTATTCATCTTTCACTATAATTTCTTAGAAATGCTTTCAGTATCATGTTGCTAAATTTTAAAAATCTTATTTGAATTTGAGAACGGTAACAGAAATTTATCATAAAATCATTTAAGTTGAAAATCTTAAACACGTAACGGAGAAATGATAAATTGATAACCTGGGTTTGTGCGGCCCAGGAAACACAGGCCTGTGTTTAAGAGGTGTAGGTAGGTGTAAACTTTTACAACTCTAATCAAAAGCCCAAAAATCTGAAATAAATAAAGAAGGAAGACTGAATTAGATTTATGGTAAGAAAAGAGCAAAAGATTTATAATGATTCTTTTTGCACAGGTTAATAAGCAAAGCGTATTTGCATGCGCAGGCTTAAATTTCCTGAAAAGATTTTTTTTTTTTCAGTAGGCCTATAATATAAGTAATGAACATCTTCCTTCATGCAAAAGATTAAACATCATATGAGTGAAAGTGTTGATAGCCCATGGTTAGTGACCTTGCTCTTTAATCTACAAACTCTCTCGCGCGTGTTCGAATCTACCATTGGCGTCCTGTCCTATGACATAGTTGTAAACATCCATCCTATTACAGTTAGACTTTAAATCTGATAGTCTCGAGGTCAGGAGGTGTGTAAAATAAACTAGTTTATCTCAGCTTTTGCAGAAATTTTGTTGATGTGAAAAAAAAAATGTACGGGACAAAGATTTGTGCCGCTGTTTTGCTGGTATCAATTGTTCCTAAAAGGAACAGCTGCACATTGGACTATCATTCATAAGCCGTATTTAGGGTTCTTGAGGACGTTGGTATGTTTAAAGCTTTCGTAAAATTTCATTGACTCATGGTGGTATTGAGATAATTAAACACAAACGTCCAATGTCATTGAACTTCGATTTTAATTAATGTTCGAATACAAAAGTATTTTATTTCTCCTCGTTTTTCAACGCTAAAAATATATATTGTTCGCTTGAAACAATCCGAGTGTATGAAAAAAATGGGGAGAATCAATTTCATCACTACGCAAATTTACAATATTTTTAAGCTTTGTTTTTGTTTTTCTTTCTGCTAAAGCAACAGCAACGATGATAAAGAAAAATAAACAAAACAACTCATATTAAACTTCTTTTCACAGAGAACCCTGCAGACTGCATGCAACGATTCTCTGCTTTTTTGTGGATATTTTTTTTTTTGCAAGGGAAGAAGAGTATTTCTCTGCCTTTCCTCTCTCTCCTATACATCATTAATATTGATCTTGTCTGGCTAGCCAAAGACTAGATTCGCTCATCTCTATTTCTTTTTTTCCCTTTTCGGTTTTATGTAGAATGTTACCTTACATGGCGACAAGCGTTTCAGTATTGAACTTTTAAAAACAATATTAACCTGAGATGCCTCAAGGGGTGAGAGGGTTGGTGGGAGACGGAGGTAGACGAGAGGGGGGAAAGAAAATATTTGCCCGGCCGAGATAGACTGTCTAAAACTGTCTTTGGATATTGAGATGAGAACAGAATAGAATTTCTTTTCGGATAAAGCTTTTACAAAATAGTTTATTTGACTAGCGGTGCAAATTGGAAGCGAAATAACAATGATGAAGATTTCCTCCCTACCTCCACAGTTCTCCTCACATGCAAACAAAAAGAAACTCACACATACAAAAACTACTACAAAAATCAAAGAACAAGAGAGGAAAAGAACAAAAACAACAGCAAAACAACAACAAGAAAAAACGATATAACAAGAAAAAAAAAAAAAAACAACAGAAAACAAAACATTAAAAAAAAGAGCATAACAACAACAAACAAGAGAATAATGAAATTGAAGAAACCAAAATGGAAATATATCAAACGTATTCCTTTCAGTGATGAAGCCTCTTGTTTTTCTTTCAATTTCATCGAAATAAATTTAATCTCGGCGTTGTTAAATGTCAAATTAATGTGTTCAAGCGAAATGTAATATCCCTCAGGGAAAATTGAAATTGCTGTAGCGCATCGGATCTGTGCATTTGCTGGCTCGTCGAGGATTCTGCTGTAAGACCCACCAGGCCATCACACGCTCCTGTCTACCCAGCTTGGCTTGGCTTTAGTACACATAGCCCGCCCACAACAAGGCGACCTCAGGCTTTCAGACCTCCATCAGGCCATCACGCCCTCCTGTATACCCAGATTGGCTTGACTTTAGTACACATAGCCTGCCCACAACAGGGCGACCTCAGGCTTTCAGGCCTCCATCAGGCCAGGGCGTGAACAGCGGGACCTGAACGCCACAGAGAGGTCCTTGCAGATTCTCGGGGAAGGTTTTGCTCTCTGCTGTGTCACCAACACCCTACATACCCAGCAGGCCTCTCGAACAAGGCTTGGCAAAGTAAACGGTAGTGTGGAAAGCAACCGGTAACTTCAATGGAAGGCTATTTTCCGAGTGTTATTTTAATCGTCAAAGAGCATAATGAGGCCTCTTTTTAATTGTTGTAATGAAATGGGTTTTACGGTACTTTGTACATTGCCCTCTGCGCGTGAGCTGTCGATTCGCATTGAAAAAAAAAACTCACTAAAAATAACACATCTCTTCTTTAACTGACTTAAATTTGTCACTTCCAAACTCAAAATAAAATGTAATATTCAAGATGAGATAATTTTTAGAGAGATCATGCCGAGAAGTTTAAACAATTCTGCAAGATCCCTTGATTGAGAACATTAAAACCAAGATAAAAAAAAAATTATAATTTACTTTCATAATGAATAATTAGCAATTCAAACAATTTTCCTTTAAACGGCTGATTTACAAGTTAATTACAAAATGTGAGTACAAAAATTCGGAAAAAATAAGATCACCAAATATATATATATGCAATTCACACTGAACAAAAAATATTTTGTCAGCAATAAAGCCACACACATTTAAAAGTGAAAAGAATAAATTAATGTGCTTCAATCAGTATTGGTGAAAACTATGAAACAACGAATTAAACATTTTGTAAGATTGCTGTCCCGAAGAAGCTCAAAGAATTGATTATTTTTCGTCAGTAAAAGTAAAGCAAATATTAAAACTTCTACGTAAAATGTATTCATAAGACATACCATTAACAATGAAGGATAGCAAAATTTTTAGCATAACACTAAAATGCTGCGCTATAGAGGAATGCAGGCAGAAAGATTTTTTTTTGCCTTGATATTTCAGAAATATTTATCTGAAAATCAAAATGCAAGAAACAAATAAAATCGTATAAATAAGAGTGTGTTTGTACTGCTGAAAAAAAAAGTCTGAGATTTTTCATAGCATAGAAGTCAAGCTTGATATCTGTTTTTTTTAATGCCATTTCATTTTAAGCTTTAGAATCAGCCCTGATGCGCCGGATGCTGTATCGACAATTTTGAGAAGTCTGGCCCTTCTCCGAAACGCTTTTTAAAAAATCTTTAAGAACGTGAAAGATTTAACAGATTGGAAGATTGAAGGCAAACGAAGTAGAAATACACAGAGAATAACTTTTTTTGAAAGTCTTAAATCATGGGCTATAAGCAAGGGTAGCAATAACAACTTTACAAGATTAAATGAGAACATGTTTGAGTGGAGGAACATGATCGCCAATATCCGTTCCAGGCAAGGCACCTAAAGAAGTACATGATCTGAAATCTAGGCACAGAACCAACAAATACGTTTCTTTTTTTTTTTTTTTTTTTTTTACTATTTCAAAGCTTGAAGTATACAGATTTAGGCTAAAATAAATATTAAAAATGTTTGAAATGTACTTTTCGACTTACTTAGAATGATTGAAACATAATTTTGATTGTGCATGAAGCAGTGTCAGACGTGATGGATTATGAATTGTCCACTATATAAAATATGGCGTAACAAGAATCTTGCTCACAGAAATTTAGTCTAGTTGGTAATAACTTTTTATAGAAAAAGAAATTTAAATGAATTTAAAGGGTGCCATAGAAAGTGAAAAACTATTAACTCAGGTATTCATATATGAGCAATTGCCAAAAGGTGGACCCCCAAATTGTGTCACATTTTTTACTGCATTTTGAAAAAAAGAATCTCCAATTACAAAAGAGGAAAGTCCAATTGCGTATCAGTGAGGTTATATTCATGCAGAGTTGAATAGCAAGAGTAGATCATGTAAAAATATTGTTCTGTGTCTCTTCACTTCGAAGTGAATGAACTTAATTTGTTGATGGGTGACCACTTTTTTTTAGTGATTTTGTCATCATAGTTATGTTCGAAACTTATTTGCTTAATTTAGACAGCAGGGATGCACCAAAACTGATTTTTTAAACATAAAGCAGTACTTCGTATGCCAAAACACTCACAGAATCATAATTTATGCATTGAGGAGTTAAATTTGTTCAAATAGGGCTTGTAGGAAATCTATCGCACATAACTATGATGACAGCCCACGTTTTGGAAAACCCTCATATATGTAATCTACATACATATGTATATATATATATATATATATATATATACAGAGAGAGAGAGAGAGAGAGAGAGAGAGAGAGAGAGAGAGAGAGAGAGAGAGAGAAAGAGAGAGAATTTATAAAGTTGAGTACTTTGAATTTTATGTCACGTTATATTCTTGAACCACAGAAGAGAATGACTTTAAATTTTGTATAAAGATTAGATGTGGCGGAAGGGTGCACTGTTTATGTCTAGAAGTCCAAATTCTACCTCCTTCTACTTTTTGGTTTTTATATTGTTTCCTCGAAATATAAAGCAGAATTTTACGATCAGGCATATTGTTTACTGTTGAAATGTACAGGCCCAAATTTCCGGTTTATAATTGCTTACACTGAGGCCATAGGGATACACCTATCAATGGTTTCATTCAGGACTGCACTGGAAGCGAAAGTCTATATTCTAGCTTAGATATCTGAATGAAGGCATCATTGTCTTGATCTAGAGAAGCCTGATTAGACCTGCAGACCTAGATTCAATGCCTTATTATAGATTTAGATCTAGATCTAAACTAGCGAGAATTTATTACATAAATCATTCAGGAGTTTTACGAAAAATAAACATTTAAAGTACACAAATATATAAAGTATAGATAGGGAATACCCCTGCATCTCATTTTATTTCATGCGGCGCGCATATTATTCAGATCTAGATTCTGGGGTTCCCTTAGATCTAAATGTTTAAAGCGGCATCTCATATCGACATTTGGATTATTTGTAAATTATTTTGCTCTCTCTTTCTTCCTCTTCCTCTTTCTCTTTCTCTTTCCTTTGAATCTCAGTGTTGTGGTTCCACTCAATTATTCGTAGAATGGTTTATACAGCAGCAAATCTATATATTATAATCGAGCTAGGTGAACAAACAAACGACCGGGGTAATCTTAAAAAGTGGGCAACTCAGATGTATGAAAATTAGTAGGTAGATGCATGAAAATATGAAGTTGGGAACGGGGGCATTAATTTGTTTTAATTTAAAGAATGCATTACGGCAACTGGAATGCAACAGAGATTCGAAGAGGTAGTAATTCAATTGCTTAAGCATTACTGAAAGGTTTAGACAAGTTTGTTCAAGCCCATCCTAATATTTGTAAAGTAACCTTGTGGTCTGATTCTTGCATACCGCAAAATCGCAATTCGGTGATTTCATATGCTTTAAAGAACTTTTTGTAAAAATACAATCATCTGAAGAAGTCCAGCAAAAGTATTCAGAGTCTGGCCATTCTTTAACACTGGAGGTTGACAGTGCGCATAGTGCAATTGAAAGACAATAATAAAGATGTGAGTTATACAGCCACGTGAGTCTTATTAGACAACTAATTGCTAGAAGGAGAGACCTAGAGATAAAAAATAATTCTGTTGAAACATACTGATTTTCTAAATTTTGATGAGGTGAAGCGCATGAAGTTGAACAGAGTTCCATACTTCTATACTGGCACACACACACACAAAAAAAAAAAGATTTGCCAACCTTTGTCAACCTTAAAGACTGTTACAAGAGGGGGAAGGAGATGTGTTGCGTTTCTATTTTAAAACAGATGTGGGCACAGAGAAGAGTACGGGTGTATTTGATTTGATTCCGCCACGGGGAGTGGAACCTCTTTCATCCTTGAAAACTCTCAAAGCTCCAAGTGTTTTATCAAAGGAAAAAGCTGATGACCTCCTATCAATGATTCCTTATATGCCAGCTTATGATGCAGATACCATGCAGACATTGTTAAAAGCTTCACTAAAACCACAAAAAAACCTCCAAGAAGCTACCCAAGTAACACAATTATAAAAAACACTGTAAAATTATGTGAAATTTGTTAAAGATGTTTTGTTTCAGTTTTCTTTTCCCCTTTTTTTTGGGGGGGAACCCAGTCACAAATGCTCGATTCCTTTAGCACCAACCAATTTTGTATAAACTTCTTTTTTCAGGTATTTATGCAGTACTGGCAGCCTCAAATATATATACACACGTACATATAAATATGTTTTAATATTCTTTCAAATTCCTTTTCATATAATATCTTCTTACCCATTGTACGATATGTGCACACTTACATTGTTTTCAGTTTCTTTTATATTATCTTACAAAATGATTTTATATTCTTATTCTTGAACTGAACTCCAAGTTTTTAAGGGGCTCACATGTAATACAATTTTGATCATTTTTTCTAGTATTTTGCTTTTTCATGTTTGAA
>BLXT01004727.1:884574-909113 GCA_019648995.1 Plakobranchus ocellatus
CAAGAAAACCCATTGACCACGGGAGAGCAATAAATCACTTTTCGCGAAAGGTCGCTATAGATGTGAGATTTTGGTTGCGTTGCTGCTATCAAAAACTGAGGCAACACGGGAATACGAAGATGGGGAGGGAAGAAAGAGAGGGTAATTAATATTATGGATATAGGAAAAGAGAAAGGCTGAGATTTCTGGAACATAATACTATTTTTTCAACCCACAAGGGTACATTGATAGAAATTTACACCTAGTTCTATCATCCCACATGAGAATTTTGAATATATGTCGTTTCTATTACTCTTTGTTCTGTTATTGATATTATTCAACAAGGCTTCAATTTTCTTTCTCTCGGCTAGAAACGGGAATATTAGCCATATTGATAAGCCATAGTAAAACTGTACTCAGATCATGACAATGATTATATTGCAATGGTTTGTCTATTTTGTAATAGATAAAATGTCTCAATTTGCAACATATAATCTTATGGCCCTCACGCAAGTACGGTTAATACTTCTTGGAAAGTTTCTTTGTGTAAATATCTTGGATATCATGTGAAAAACGTCGCTTGAAATAGATGTCATAAGTACGTCACAATGAATTGGGGATTCGGACTTCAGCAATTCAAACAAATAAGAATTTAAGCTTCTATGCGGTGTGCAAAAAAAAACAAAAAAAAAACCCCCAAAACTCTGGTTGGTTAAAAAAATGTGCAACTCCGTCATTATTATGCTCTAAAGAACGTTGATTACTTGCAAGGTAACTTTGTCCCCAAGATTTCAACATTTTTTTTCTATGCGTTTTCAATTCTGAGGCACAAAAAAATTGTTCTATTTTTTTAAAAAACTTTTTTTCTTTTGAAAATGTTCATTTACTTCTCTGTTAAATAAAAGTTCTTCAATTCTTCTTGGCAAAGAAAGGATTATAATTGTGTCCAATGAGGAAAAACCTTCGAACTGCTGTAAAATTTTTCACTTAAACCCTCCTAGTTTCCTTAGATCTGAAGTTTCTTGCTTTTAATGTAAAGCAGTCAATACTGCACATGGTCTAAAGAAGAAATAAATATTTTCATTGCATGAAGGTATTAAGAGCAAAACAAAATATGTTTGATTAAGACGAACAAGTTTTATTCCATAAGCAAAAATATCAATTTTCGTTTCTTTTTCTTTTCTGATTGAAAGTTTCAACAGGTAAATTTATCAGAGGAAAGCAAAAACAAAGCAAAACTAAAACAAAACAAAACAAAACANNNCCCCCCCCCCCCCCCGATAAATAAAGGAATAAAAAAAGGCGAAAAAATATTACGGATTGCTCAAGACGTTAAAAATCTATATATGTATATCTTATCAAATAAGGCTCCTTAATCCTTTTATTAAGCAAAGCACAGAGAGTCTTCACAGAAGAAACCCGCATTAGGCAAGTGTTTCGGCCCTGACCTTCTGACACTCTAAGGGGGCCAGGCCACACCAAGGTCATGATTCCTAGGTGTTCCTTTGCTACCTTTTTTCCATTGAGCCCCAGATTTTTGGGTATTGAACCGGCACCTTTTTCTTTTCAACTGTAACAACTTTTTGGAAACGCTCAAATGATTGTGCCAAGAGTGCTCCCGATAGTTGGAGGAAACTAATTACTTATGAAGTAACTGCTTATTCTTCTACTCCAAAGCCATCTGGGGCTATTTCCGACAGTCTCAGCTAGTGCTTTAAGAGCTCTAGTTCTTCTCTGGTCATCGATGGAGAGTTTCCTCAGAAGGTTCAAAGCACGTATTTCATGCGCAAGATATGCACTGCCAGTCTTTGGATAAAGCTTACTTTCGTCAATATCGAACTTTCGGTTTTACTTTCGTTTGCCGATCGCGCTGAAACTCTCCAACATTTGGAGGAAAATGCCATCACAAGCTTGTATTCTACATCCCAAAACCCCAGAGATTGATCGATTGATTATTGGTATGCCCAGTCTACCATTAAGTGGTGATCTCAGGATTTCTGTTCATTCATTTTCTCTCATAAGCCGCTATCAGATGCTGAAGCAAATTAAAATAAAGGTAAATATCCATTAAAAATCTAACCGAGTATAGAGAGAAAAACTTAAAGGAATCTGTACAAAGCTTCAGCTGATATTTCTATAGACACCGAGTTCCTTTAAATAACCCACTATGCGAGAGGCATTGACCTCTCGGAAAAGTCTGTAGATGTCAGTGACACTGTAGTATTTACTCTTGGGAGATCTTACATTAAGGCAATCAACACAAATGGTTACTTCTAGACCGTTCATGAAGGATGAACCACTAGGCCTACTCTTTCATTTACCGTTTAGACGTTACACGTGTAAAGCTTTATTAGGTCGTAATTTCAGAGCATGTGATCGTCTTTGATGGCTTTTAAAAGCGCATGCTTGTGAGCCATCATTATCATTATGGGTACTCGAAACATTCTAAACATTCAACTTCTTCGCCTTATAAGATATTTTTGAAACAGTGCTTCATCTATCAATATCCATAATATTTTTTACTTAAAGGAATTACCCGAAATATTTCTCCATTTTAATTTTGAAAACCTTTTACACAAGGTCCTACCCATGTTCTTTGCACAATATCTGCATTCCCAGATAAAAATCTGAATACATAATTATAATCATGAAAAAAAAAAACTACGAGGAAAAGGCACCAGTCTTTATGTCCACTTTCCCGAAGTAATACAGCATTACTTACAGCATCCATTGTTCTCAAAGACACAGTGCACAATTACTGTGTAAGAGAGAAGATGAAGAACAATAAAACTTAAGATAAAAGAAAAAAAGAGAAGAATCATTGTAAAAAGAAAGACATTTCTAGTCCTGCTTGGAAATGTCCAGAACAAGACTATAGAAATCAATGACAAAAGGAAGGCAACGCAGGAAGGGCTGAAAGGAAATTCCAAAGATAGACCTTTTAGGCTACTCCTGCCATATAAGACAACGACCTTAAGTCGTATTGGTTAATTCAATATTTAAAAAGAAATTGTTCATAGGTATCTCACTGTTTCACTTTTGTGTTTTTTAACTAAAACAAATACCTGTGAGAAACGTCGGTGATAATCAAAGTACTGGCAAGCTTCGCTGTTAATTTTTGTATTCTTAGCAATCAAGATAAAGCAAATGCGCACACCGTGGGCTATTTTTATTCCCCCAAAAACTGTTTTCCCACATAAGTAAAGCAAGTTTCAACAAATAGTCTGAATTGTTCACTTTTTCGCTTAATAACACACTTGTGCTTGTGGGCAAAAATCAACTGGTAACGCTTTTGATTGTTTAGATAATATGAAATGTAAACAGAAGTTTCTCGATGTAAACTTTAAAGACTTTCCTAAAATGAGTCTTATAGATCTGTTTATTTTTTTTAAATTATCAAATCAAAGATTAACTTCGTAACACTTACTGTTAGAAAAGAAGTTTAAATGAGGGAAAGTAATGAAAGATAAAGATAAAAACGAGAAAAAACATGAATAACAATGATAACATAAAGAAGCTACCGACATATAAAACAACAACATTAACAACAACAACAACAACATTAACAACAACAACAACAACAACAACAACAACAACAATAACAACAACAACAACAACAACAACAACAACAACAACAACAACAACAACAATAATAATAATAATAATAATAATAATAATAATAATAATAATAATAATAATAATAATAATAATAATAATAATGCTAATAATAATAATACCAAATCAACTTTAATGAGACAAATTATTGCGATAAAAATATGTTCATTTATCATCGTAAAAAAAGGCATCTTTACCTTGAAGGTACAAATAAATCATTCTTATTTTAAAAAGTCCAATGTAAAAAAAAACCAAAAAACAAAACACCCGGGAGAATTCACACACACACACAAAATAAAAAAAAACCAACCAAAAACAAACCAAACAAGAAAGCACAATTCCACCCACTTCGATCAAAAATAGAATTATTGAGAACTTCTAAAGTAATGGGCGTATTTTTTTGTTTTCTTCTTCTGGTCAATGGTATTCGGAATGTTTACTGCAAAACAAAAACCCTAAAAGACTGTTCCGTGTTTTGACACATAATAATTTTGTTTGTTTTGAAATGAAAGTAAGGCTGCTTTTAAGACAAAAGATAATGGTTTTTGAGTAACTTTTTTTTAAGCTACACAAAAAATTTTACTGTGATGTTCACGGTACTTCTTAATGAGATGAAAGAGTGAAACTAAATGTGGAATGGGAGATAGAAAGTTTTTTTTCCCCTGTGTTTAAATCTAACTGTACTAAAATATAACTTTAATTGAATTTCAGTATAGTATTAAAAAAAAATTTTTTTTGACAGATTTTATTTCTAAAAGATAAAGGGCTTTTAAATTTCGCCCAGTCTCTATACGCAGATCTTCAAAATTTAAAATCCAAAAGGGTAACCTTTACTTTAAAAAAGCAAAAGTAAAGATCACCTATTTCATTTACTTTTAAATAAACGTTTCCGTCATGCCTTCAATTAAACTAAGCGAAAAACCTTTTATCATCTTCTTTTTAGATGCTTGAAGCCTAAAAATCACAACTAGGAGAGGAGGATATATTCCTGAAGCCAAAGATGTAGATAAAATCACCAGGACAGATTTGAAATAAAAATCAAATCAAACAATGCAAATTGAAACCAATTCACCCACCGTCCACTACTTTATAATAAATATTTACATTAAAAAGAGAAAACTCCTAGGGAAAAAAATCAAATTAAAAATAAGCACTATCAAATAAAACAGTTGAACTCAATAATACAATGGCTTGAAGAAAAAGCCCTTTAAAATTTTGCTTTTCAACAATAGTCCTATTTTTCTGAACAAAAAAAGGTAAATTTAAACGTAGAATTCGTTTTCCAAATATGCCATCTTGCTCAAATAAAAAAAAAAAATGTTATGTCAGTTATATAAAGCACTCCCAGCTACAGAGGATCTAGGCACGCAATTTTGTAATTTGAATGTTAGCTCAGATTTAAAACACACACATTCACATACTTTCTTAGCTTTCTCTACCCAGCCATTTTTCTGTCGCTTTCTGTATTTTCCGTCTTTTTTTTGTTTTAACTCTTCAGAATATCTCATTTTGCGGTGTCATTCTTCTATTTCCATACTTTGTCATTCCATCTATCTATCTATCTATCTATCTACCTATCTATCTATCTATCTATCTATCTATCTATCTATCTATCTATCTATCTATCTATCTATCTATCTATCTATCTATCTTTCCAATCATCCGTACTATAGTAATCATAGAAAAAGTAGTAGTAGTAGTAGTAGTAGTAGTAGTAGTAGTAGTAGTAGTAGTAGTAGTAGTAGTAGTAGTAGTAGTAGTAGCAGCAGCAGCAGCAGCAGCAGCAGTTGTAGTCGCATTAGTAGTAGTAGTAGCAGCAGAGCAACAGCGAGAGAAGAAGTAGCCGCGGGTATTTTTTTTCACAGCATATAGTGGTAGTGCTGAATGAAAACACACAGATGAATGTAATATTTAGGGAATCTGCATCTAAACAGGCTGAATGAGATTCATCAAAGTATTTACTCATATGGTTTGATTGTTGTGTTATTGATAACCCATTAGCATCCTTTAGCTTTGATCTTTCTTTTGAACATATTGAAGCTCATTTAATCGCCATATGCTTCAAACTCCATATGACAAGTTAAATAAGCTTAATTATGAAAAACTTAACTTTCTCATGGCTTTTTGATAAGTCATGTAGGCTTATTGTTAAAAAAAAATGATAGTAATTGGGATCTCACATTTGTCATCATTCTGACAAACCGTACACATGTATATTTCTAAGCAGCTGCTTGTCAGGAGAAAACTCAGCACAAAAAGATATTTTATCTTTCTAAAAACAAAAAAATAAAAATTTAATTTTTGTCCTTCATTTTTGGCGAGGCACTAGTTTCGATGTGGGGAGATATGCAATGAAAAGTTGAAAATGCCTAAGATGGACTTACCGGTACTTCTGTTATTTGTACAGGGCCTCTCCACTGACTGATGTTTCTCAAAAATTGAAAAAAAGAAGTTCAATAGCTATACAATAAAATTGTTTGCAGAGTAAGAGCGTTTATCCATTTCTGCTTATCCAGCTCATCTATGGTATCTTGGTAATAGACGACATGAAGTAGATTGGTCATAAGTACGTTCACATTTGACAACACCACATTTATGAGACATTTTGTTAATAATTGTTAATAAACACCAGTTTAGAAACATAGCAGCCTTTGATGACTCCATAAAAATATTCGAATATGGATTAGAATTTAACCATGCTTTGAGCTTTCTTGTATTATAAACATCATGATAAACATCAAATTTCTAGATCTAGATTTAGATCTTGTTGTAATCTAAACCATAGATCTACAGCAGAAGCAAGCAAACAGTGAGCACGCACACACTGGCCATTAGAATCGTAGATCTAGATTGTAGTCTTAAACTCCATTTTACTAACATTACTTTAATAAACTTCAAGCAAAAATTGACTTTACTAACATCGCGAACAATCGACAAGACAATGGAAAATAATCCGTAGAACATATTGTGCTAACAAACTAATATCACATTCTTCTCTATCACTTTCACTTTGGAACAACAATGACCGATTTACCGATTCAATAATAAACGTCCTATTTTAAAAATTACTGTAGAATTTGTTTGCTTCTTGCTTCATAAGTTGATATACGAAACGCTCAATCGAAGCTAAATAAATTCAAAACATATTTATTATAGATGCTTCTATTACAAATGAATTTTATATCTCCTAATTTTCTCGCGATACTTAAGCGGAATATAAAGAAACAGAAAACAGTTGCAACAAAAAATTATCCTATAAAAGTGAAACAAGCGAAGGTATTGATTGGCAATCATGCAAGTTTTTTTTTTTATAAACAACCGAGGGCTCTACTAAAGCAAATAGTTTGTATATCTTAAGCCATATGTAAATTGCTTCATAAACTTACATTCTTGTTTCGAATTTCTTTTTCCCCTTTTTTTTGCATTAAAAAAATTATACCTACATTCTGCGCTACTGCATTTATTTGCTCATGAATTGGTGCAAATCAACATGGCATCTATAGCAACCTCGTCAGTTACCGGTTCGACCTCTTTAACCGAATCCTGCAGCTTGACAGGATGACAAAAACCTGAGCTCACAAAAAAAAAGCAAAAAAACTCCCAACAAAATAAAACGAGCCCAATCATAAGGAATCAAAACAATTTCGTATCCCACGAAAGTATGCCTATCCCCATCACCAAACTTAAGTCTTGTACGATGAACGTTAATGACATCATACATTCCATTCCGCGCCGAAATAACTCTGTCTCGACCCTGTTGCGCTTGTCACTTATTGTCATAATTGCCTCAGACCTAATCTTAGCTCGCTTGCCATTTTATAGCGGTGTTTTTCTCTCATCAATTCCCGTCCATTTTTTTGTTCTGTCGCATTCTCGACGCTTCCATTACTCGAGCTGCCATCCATCTTTGTTATACTCGTACCGAAGAGTCTAAATTGTATTTTATTCTCCTTCTTTTTCGTCGATGTATTTTGTCGGTTCTCTCTTCTCCTGTCAGACGTCTTTGTTATACTGCATAATGGACCTAAATCTCAACGTGCTCTTATTTCTATAGTGGTAATTTGTCGCCTCCTTGCCCCGTCCATACATCTTTGTCACGCTACACCACAACCCAAATTTTATCTTAGTTTCCTTATCGAATCGAAATTTTTTATTTTATTTTGGTCGTTGCATCAGTCACCCATGTAAGATAACTGTACTATGTGTATAATTCTTATCTTATAATCGTCTAAAATGGATGTTATGGTTACCATTATAATTAGCAATCATCAATATTTGAAATATTGTACCTGGATCTTAACCTTATCTTTCTATCTAGTATCGTTTTATTCGGATCGCCACTGTTGCGTCCGCCATCCACCTTTACAATTCTGCAACATGGATGTTGTAAATAGTGTTTTTCCTTTCACCTTCAAAACAATAACGTATTTTGGTTGCATTTTTTTGCCCTTGCTTTACAATCCTCTGATGCTAAAATGTTCTTACGTTTCTCATACGTTGATTGCTGTTTCATATGATAATCTCTGAACGTCCAAATGTAATGGCAGTTGTGTCCTGAAAGCGCAGAACGCTAGGGAATACGTAAAATATGTACATATATAAATGCGTAATATCAAGCAGATATCTTTGATCTCGTTTTGTGCCATCTCTCTCCATTCTCTGCTCTGCTATTAGTATTATTCAATACTTTTCCAGTCATTTCTTTTGGCCTTTAAGCCTTTCTTCATATGCCTTAACACATTTTATCTTCTTTTTTTCGCAACAAAAGCGAGTCTTTTACAAAGGATAACGTGTCTTGAGTGAAAGTGATGTGGCTTTTCCCTCTGGCTGAAGACAAATGAAAGAAGCCGTCTATTAATATTTGCAGTGTCCATAGTATAGACAGATAATTATAATGTAAAGCCATTATTTCTATTATCCTAAAATCTGTGGGGACATTTTCGTTGCAAGTTTGAGTCCGAAGCTCACCACTGATCCTGTCGTCTGACAATGATCTAAATAACTGAGAATACATTCATAAGATTAAAACAACAACAACAACAACAACAACAACAACAACAACAACAACAACAACAACAACAACAACAACAACAACAACAANNNCAACAACAACAACAACAACAACAACAACAACAACAACAACAACAACAACAACAACAACAACAACAACAAACCAGTTCTATTTATTGGCCTACAATACAAAGGCACCATAGTAAATCAGAAATAGATAGGCGCCATAGTATCTAGATCTAGAGTGCATCTTAGAATATTCTAGAGTTATATCTTAAGTAGTTGCTGTATAACCTGTTCCACGAACGGTTGAAAGCAACACTGTGATTCAAAGGAAAAAAAGAGAGATAGAGGTGGAGGAAAAAGAAAGAGGAGGAGGAGGAGGAGGAGAAGAAGAAGAAGAAGAAGAGAGAGAGAGAAAGAAAGAAAGAAAGAGAGAGAGAGAGAGAGAGAGAGAGAGAGAGAGAGAGAGAGAGAGAGAGAGAGAGTAGTATTGTACAGTAATCCAAATGTCATTATGAGATGCTGCTTTAAACATTTAGATCTAAGGGAACCCTAGAATCTAGATCTGAAATAAAATGAGATGCCGAGGTATTCCCTTAACTACGCTTTATAAAATTCTGACTTATATTTTGAGGAAACAAATTAAAAACAAAAAAAAATACGAGGTAGAATTTGGACTTCCAGACATAATCAGTGCACCCTTCCACCATAGCTAATCTTTCATACAAAATTTAAAGTCACTCTGTTTTCTGGAATTTTACGTGACATAAAAATCAAAGTACATAAATATACTCATTTCTCTCTGCAGAAAGGGCCCAGATGGCAAAATTTTGACCTGAACGTTTTTCTACATTTATTTGAAGATTAATATTTCCTGACCATTTTTCATTTTAAATTATTGAAGGATCTCATGAAGTAACTTTTAAGTTATGTTGATTTTCGTGTCGGAAAGTATAAAAACATAGTTTTGAGAAAATGGCATTTAAAGTTTCGGGTAATATTAAATTTTTAGGATACATCTAGGTCTAGGTCTGGTTTTTTATCTTGTGTTGAGCTTTCCTTGTCATCATTACTTGTTTCAGACACAAAGTAATCATAAACCAACCCATAAAGTGAAGATGACGAAGGAGCCATTGTTTATTTTGGTTACGAGCTCGAACCCGGAAGTGGTGGGTATTGTGTTTATTTTTATAAATACAAAAGTTTTCAGTTGCTTTAATCACAATAAGTTTAGATGAAAATCTCAAGACTTTATGGAACAATAAGATCTGCAAATTTTGCAAGTAAGTTGTATTTTCAACCTAAAATCCAACAGTTGATATACGTGTCAACGGTTGCTAGCAGACGATAATGCACAAACAGAGCGACTTCTATGTAAGGGAAAATATTCATGCGCACTTGTTTTGGTATTGAAGAGGAGAATCTGCTGTAAATATGCTATAGTACATAGTCGACCAGGCTTTGGAATATGAAATCAAATATGCAAGATTGAAAAATTTAGGCTTTTTCTGTATTTTTTCAGCACAATATTTTGAAAAAATATTTTAAAAATATATTTAGAACTCTCAGATCAGTAAAATCTTTTGTGGAATGAAGTTGAGATGTCGATAAAACTTTTAATACAAAAAAGTCCAAAACGTGAGTGAAGTCCATTTCCAACATATTTTGCTCTGTATCTCAGTTACTGCCTGTGCGACATCTGGGCTTTTTCTGCAGAGAGCCTCACAATAGTATAGATATCTAGAATCTATAGATCCTTCATAAAGCCTAGGTGTTAATCTAAATCTAGAATCTGGTGATCACTGTCGATGCCTAGATATAAACTTACTTCTAAAATGAAGAGATCATTCTTAGATATAGAACTGAAATAGCTGAAATAAATGTGCCAGGAATGGGAGGCATTATGGTTCCTCTGGTTTCACTACCATATTAAGATTTTACCTAATGAACATGATTTTCAAGTGTCTTAGGACGTCTACAATGCCGATGAAATGGGACTAGTCTGTTCCTAACAGTACTACATCTGAATAGTGATCGTTCGAATTCTCTCGCATTCAGCGCTTCTTCATGTAAACTCTGTTTTCACCAAAGCATTTGTTATAAATAATAAATAAAATCATATATATTGAGTCTGTTTTTTGTTTAAATCTTTGATAATCATCCATAATTCACCGCCGTTCGCCTCCCATAAGGTTACTTTACGAAGACATCTGTACGATAATTCTCAGTTTATTGTTTAGAAGGGACAGCTTTGTAAGACCAGAAAACGTCAAAACTCCTAAACGCAGTTTTTAAAGGCTTCTCGCTACTGTGAAATAAGTAAACTATTGAAAATCACCAACACGCTACTGATATATCGTGATATTTATCAAAGATAGGTAAAAAAAAATATGAAGTAAACAATTCCGTTACTCTTTGGGCCTACTTTGTCTGTGTAGCAATACAATTAGAATCGTTGCCAAAAAAAAATTCCTTCCAGTGAACTTTTGATATATTCTTTTTGGCCTATCTTTGATGTAAAATAAGAGGAGAGGTGGCTAACGTGGTTTGACAGTTGGCTATCAAGGTCCGAGGTTCGAATCCATGTCGGACAAAGTCAATTTTTCATCGCTCTCTGTGTTTACCGAGCATTTAATTGGTAGCTACGTCTCTTGAAGTCCATCTAAAGTAAAAGCGGCGAGGAAAGCAATGGCAAACTACCTCAGAATGCTGCATTCCAAGAAGAACCAGGACCCTACTCTTAGTCCCCCGATGCTTAGACCAAGCATGGGATTGACTTTACTTTTACTGATGTACAATGTCCTGGCACAGTATTGAAATTACTCTATCCCAGATGGCTCATTTCATAGATTAATGGCTTATCTATCTAGCATAATATGATTGGGTCAAAATAAAGAGATATGATAACTCGAATAACTCATAAAAAGGCGGTGTTTAATACGCATTCAAAATTTAAATGAAGGTAAGGATTACAAAAATATTTTTTGCATTTTTTCATTTGTCAAAACTGCGGACAAATTAAACCATCGTTATGGCCCGGACGGAATGTAAATTAAATAAACCGGGCTGCTATTTAGAATAATTGCACTCAATTTAGTTGATCGAAATGGAATAATTCAATAGTGTTTTTGCGATCTACTAAAAGAAGAAACAGTTAAGTACTCAAATGAACTATAACCTGATACTCAAGAGGGGATTTGCTAGGGGGCTTTCTATGTCTGATTAAATTCCCAATGCTGTCTGAGAAAATTTATACTGAAAAAATTTCATTTTATTTGTTACATAATTTCACATCTTTCATTTGCGACAGCCTTAGACTTTAAGTGATATTCGCAGTAATTGCGTTAAGGCTAGTAGAAATTAAAATGAAAACACAATTATTGCTTTTGCACCCAACAAGACTCAAAGCAATGACTTGCCAAACGTCATCAAGGACAACACTACAAAGCAACGAAACGAACCAAAATTTGAATCAAGTAATTGTAGAAGCTTTTCTTTTATTTCTGACAAACAATGGAAAGATGATAACGCATGTGCTATTCCGATCTAAACAGTTTTGATGTTAACAGTTACTTTTTAAATACAAGTGTTTATGTTATACCCACTTAGTGAGAAAAATAATAAGAGCATCAAATGTGAACTATTTACATGAAAAAGGAACATATCTTTATTTAATCTTTAATACTCTAAAAGTATCGCTATTAGGGCGATAGCATTGTTTTTATAAGCTTATTATAATAAACAACAACAAATTCTGAAAAATCTTTATTTTTGTACATACTTGCATTAGAATACAGGTAAAGGATATTCAGACGAGAATAAAAGTAAAATTTGAAATTTACATAAATTACATTTAAATAATTCCATCATTTCAACAAATATTCTTTGAAAATGTCAGACGAGTAAAGAAAACAAACAAACAAACCAAAAGAAAGTTTACGAGGACGTTTTTCCTTCGAAAAGACACGCCGAGTAGTTTGCGGTACCGTACAGTGTTAATTAATTTAAACCAACAGATTTAAATTGGTAGTTATGGTACATAAGAGACTTTGGTAGCACAGTCGCTAGTGAACACATCCTGGGAACTGCAGGGACCTATATGTCATGGGTTCGAGCCCACCATCCACGTCTTGCCCTATTGGGAATACCAAAGTCCGAGATCATATTTTTTTTGGACAGACTTGCTTAAACAAAGTACTGTTACATAATGCGAATCGATACTTGATATATGACAAAACAGACATCATAGAAATGATCATTTGATATTTCTACAATTTTTATAGTTTTTCATTTTCAGTCAGCCACAGAAAGACAATGTAATACACCTGTGGTATTTTGAAATCTAAAGTTGTGTAGAGTTAACTTTACTTCCGAAATCAACATAGTTTTTCTAATTTTGTAATGAAAATTGTTGATAATTCACACGTAAATTTCATATTTTATGTCCATTGATTTGATTGAACTTTAGAAAATTGAAAATTCTTCGTAAACTCATAAACTTTTAAGAATGCCAAAACTCACACACAGAATATAAGATTTAAATGTTCCACAATAAAATAAGGACCGAATCTCTTTTAAGCACATATCTGATACACTTCATTTGCCTTTAGCCTCGGATCTCGCAAATAATGCTTCTGAAAAATAAAGACAGCTTCAAAATTGCCTTTATTCTTTTATACGAGTAATGCTTCTAAAAACGCTTTCAATTTTCACCACTGCAAATGGCATAAGAATTTCTTTAATTTCTGAGGTTCATGAGAAAAAAAAAAAAAAAGAAAAAGCAACCCAAAAAAACCAACAAACTTCTGACGCTTTGGACTCGATTCAAATCTTTCAATCTATCTAGATATATGCATATATAAATTTTACATGTAATGAATAAACATCTTATTATCATAGTATGAACGATACGATAAAATAATGAGTTGCTGATCATTATCTTTCGTCTCAATGGAGTAATAAAGTTGTCATCCACACGCACAAACACACACACAACACACACACACACACATATATATTAAGAAAATAATAGTTTTGTCTTTCAGTTTTTGAATCACGACTGCTTCATTTTTATGTCTATTCTAGAATAATGCCAGAAGTTCATCTACCTTTTCATTTTAATTATTAAAATAAAACAACAACTATTGTAATTTTAAAATTCTCTCTATTGACCATTTCATCACAACAGAATTAATTGAAGCCTAAGCGTTTACATGACAACTTTTAAAAATTGTTAATTTTATTGAGAGAGCTGTTCAGATTAAAAAAAAACAAAACACACACACACAAAAGGATAATACTAATTATTTTTTATATATTGATAAATACTTTGAAAACTTTTAGTCTCTTTTCAGAATAATAGTTTACATGAAAGTAATAGAACTCAGCGAGACCAGACCATTTCAAGGATGGATGTGGCGCTGATAGGTGGGTTGTGTGCCTTTGCAGCAGCAACGTTTGTGGCTCGGCCAGCCAGACACGCTCTCAAGAGGTTGGAAGCTGATACATTGAAACAGCACTTTTACTTTTAAATCTTTTCCGCTCTATGTCAACGCTAAACATTATCAATTTTATCAATAAAACAAGAAAGCGTGATGTTTAAGTTGGTTTTGGAATACTAAGATGCAGAGAGCGGTATGCAGCGTGAGGATTAACTTTCCGCAGATTGACCAAGCTTTCTTGAAATAATCATGTCTCTTGGCAAACAGCATATGCGTTGAAAAGATAGTAAAAACTTTTTGGAATAAATGTAATAGTTTGTCAGGCTTGGATAAACGATTTGAGAACTTTTTTGTGCCAAGAAATCGTACGCCAATATTTGGCCCATGTAAAAGTGAAGAATTGACATTGTTTTAGAAGACTTAAGCAATGCAGAAAAAGTGCATTTACATTAGCATAATTCTATAAAGGCCTTAGCTTTGCTCCCGACTATTCTCAGTGGGAGGCGTTATGGGGCAAGGGAGCTTGCTTATGTGACAAAATTGACGTGTCTGGTATCCTTGGGATATTGTTCAATCCTTGAGGTGGATTGCTCCCCAGCATCTCTCATGTGCTGAGAATGAATGCCGGTGCTGAAAGTAACGACTGAGGTACTTTTATTCTTTTCCGATACCCTGGTATGTAGTAAGTCGTGCTTACTCTCATTGCAGTTCGTATCATGATCTCCGACGCGAGGCGTATCCATCTCCTGGGATATCTTTAGACATTTGATATTCCTGTCGATGAATAGTGACGAATCTTTCTGCTGGAAATTTTTCTGCTCCGCTACACTGTTCTCATAAAAATCTATTTCTGTACATGGAGACATTTGCCTTTCGCCTATGGTCTCATCATCAGTATCGCTATCGTTTGTTTCTTTTTGGGTGGTGCCTTGTAACTCCATCCTGAATCCTGATGAATGTCCATGGAACGTGTCGTCGCGATGATTTCTGGCGCACTGCACAGCCGTTCTTTGTTTCTGAGGAAGGCAGCGCGATTCTAGAAGATACGTCTCATCAGTATTTGGATCGTCATCCTTCAGATCCTTGTCGATAGTCACAGATGAATCGTTATCCCTTTGTTGCGAGTCCTCACTCCGATGTAGTTCTTTTGACTTTGCTTTTGTTTGGAGTCTTCGTGTGTATACTGCGCTGGAAGAAAGATCCAGATAGTCATTACCAGATTTCTCTGATAGAAAATTTTGTTTATGTCTGTTGGTTGACATTGTAATACCTGCAACTTGAGGATCATCTTGCGCCGGATTTTCAGAGGCGTAACTAGACATTGTGCCTCTTTTCTGAACTTGGTGACGATTGGCTTGGGTAGTGGCACTGATCTCTGTAATGTCCGTGTGGTTAGATAAACTATAACTATCGTCAGTTGCATCCGAGGAGTCGATAAAAATTTGCTCGTTTTGAGCTCGACTGCCTTTTGCATTATAGGACTCGGTTTGAACTTTACTCCTTTTTGTTTTGATTTCTGTCTCAGTATTTGATGTATAAACTGGATTAGCTGGCAAAGAACGGTCTTCGAAATTTTCATCTTTATCTAAAACCTCAATCTTTGTAGATAAGGATAAGAGAGAGCTACCACTGTACTCCAGACTATCACTTCTTTCTTCGTTTTCTCGGGCCTCGTTGCCTAAGAACCCAGTTTTTGTAGCCTGCACTCTGTCGGTCAAAATATCACACGGTGATCTCTCAACAAAACTCTCACAAGTAGCTGGAGACCAAAGCCCTCCTGAAGAACGCGCGTTTGTATCAACGCTAATGCAGTCGCTTTCTTTCTTCACAGATGGCGTAGAGCTGTTCAGTTGACGAGTATTCTGTTTTGAGATGAACACGGGTGAATTCGAAAACCCTTCTAGATCGCTTGGTTTGATGTCGCCACAATACACACCACCATCTGTGTACTGGGAAAGAGACGCGATACCGTAGGACGATCTGTCCGCATCGCTGGAGGAGGATCTCTCATTTCCATATTCTTTGCTGCGATGGGGATCATCTGTATCCACTCGAAGAGAGTGTTCCAGTGATTGCCTCAGACTGAATGTTTCAGTGTCCGAACAAGAGCTTCCATCTTCCGAATCTAATTCTGCAGTTATCTCCCCATGTAGCTCCAGGCCTGTCATGACGTGGTTCATCAAACCTAATTTTGAATGATCAGTACAATTTTGGCCCTTTTGCAGTACAATGTTTTCTTTTTCGATCATGTCGCTTCTGTCAGGACATGGCTGGGAGACGCTATGCTGAAGCGCAGTCTTCGATTTGGATGTCAGCACATTGTCTTTGCTGTTAGACGACGTGAGGCTCCTTTGCTTAGAGGCTTTGCTCCGTGAGATCTTACCACCGCCTATCTTTGATTTGGACGTGTCAAAACCTGCTGTTTTTGACAGTGATGTTTTAGAAGACGCACCCGATTTAGATTGTTTTGGGACACAGCCTGATCCGATAGCCATAAATTCTGAGTCTTCGGCAGCGGATGCTGAAGACTTCTTCAACAAACTCCTCACTTTACCCTTGGCCTTATCAACAGATTTTACTGTTGGAGAAGTCGGTCCGGTGATGTGTGGCACGAAACTCTCCTGTGAGGTTACAGACGATTTTTTCCTGCATTTGGCCATGGTTGTCGTAAGCTTTGCCAGCCTGTAAAACTTTGCCGACGGTTTGAGAAATTCGACCTCGGATTTCTGGTAGCCTTCCTTCAGACTCCAATCTAATGGCGTGAGTCCATTCACTTTATCCTTGAGGGTGAGTGAAGCTTTTCCTTTGACTGCAAGTATCTTCGCACACTGGAGAAAGCCGTTCCTGGCGGCGATGTGAAGAGCAGTGTACCCGGCTAGGTTGTAGTGATCCACCTGAAGACCGAGCCGACGAAAATGTCTCACCAGAATCTCCAATGCTATATCATTTCCAATGTTGGCAGCGTGAATAAGGGCTGTGTTGCCTGAGGACAAAAATTAAAATGCAACTTGTTACATTGCTGTTTACAACTATAGCCGCATCCCCCCATCTTTTCAGTGAACATAATTCTAGAAAATCTGTAGTTTATCTGCTTCATGCAGCCCCTGCTTGAGAGGCGAAATCAGGCGTTTTGGCTCTCATCGGGGTGAATAAAAACCTTCCAATAGAAATATTTCTGCAGATCTCAATGTAAGTTTGCTAACCACTGTGTCTTCAAAGCTCAGAGATTAAAATAGGGCTGACCATTGAATATAATATAATTTTTTTTGTTATCGAACGCACTATCGGAAATAACCGAAATAAAAAAAAAAACCAAACCAAAAGTTTGTTTTTAGTTTTAAAAAGATGACAAATCTTTTATTATTGTCAGCCCAGTCAATTGCTGATTATGCGAGAGTAAAAATTTACATCCAAATATAAATCTTCAATTCTTTTGGTGGAGTTCTATTTCAGCTCTCCTATGTCTATTCTTTAACAAACTTTAACCCAGACTGTTCTAACAGTGGTTAAGATAATCAATGAGGGGCAAGATCGCTCGCTTCGGAAATCAATTATACATGGCAATTAAGACAGAGCATGCAAATTTCTGAGAGCTAAAAAGGGAAATGATGCGGGAGCCTCTGGACACTTCACACGCTTCTCGATGACCAGTGACGTCTCTCTCAACATGTCCAGTCAGGGTGGACAATACTCTTTATCCTCACCTTGCTCCCATCCAATCAGTGTTCCCCCAACCTGGCCTTCCTCTCACATTGCAATTCTGTCGCTGCACTAATTCAATGCGAGGTCTCCTATCAGATTAAATTAACCAATCATTCTGTTTCGCTATCCTTATTTGATTTCTCATTCCATTTTGTAGGATCCTTCTGGTAAGCTCTTCTTTTCTCTCCCCCTCTCTATCTTCTCTGTCTTTCTCCTTCTCCCTCCTCTCTCCCTCTCTTTTCTAAGGCATTGTCAAAGGCTATTTTGTCGCCTTTGCTTTAATTGTGTTAAAACATTTATTGAATTAGTTTATGCTTTGACATTCTGTCCAACTTGAGTTGCATGTAAAGGTTTTCCCCTATTACTCCAGCTTAAATTTGTAACGCTCGAGGCATTTTCTGTCGACGATTTTGTTCATTCCAATTTAAGTAAAAAAAAAAAATAAATGCCCTAATCCTGTTGTGAGAAAAACTTTTCATTATTTGGAATATTTACATTTTCCTTACAACGTCAAAAACAAACTGAAATAGAAGTGGGAGGAACCCTCGCATGCGCAGTGAATAGTAAACGTGCCTTTCATTTGTAGCTTCGAACCTCTCAGGAACAACGATGGCCAAAAGACTGATATCTTTAAGAAGTTAACTGGTTATTTTGTACAAACTGCATTCTTTTTATTTGACTACAGTTTATTTTTTCAGGTAACTCCGTTATTCATTCTACTAACGTTCATTTATTACCCCAAAAAAAATATTATTGAAAAAATTGAATAAGAAAGGCAACCAAAACATTTCTCATCATTCAAGTCTCCTTTTTCTTTGATATTTAAAAATCTTCTTGTCATTAATCTCATACAATCTTTATAAGCCAAAAGTTTTTCTTCAGTTACGAGTTAAGGCAGAGGAATTAAAAAATTTCCACACATTCAATTAAATATGGACAAACCCACTAACTGTGCACAGAAATATCGAGATGACACCAAAAACCACATCATCGCGACGACGATTGCAAAGACGACAGCAACAACGACAACAACAAAAACAACAACAACGAAAAGAATAACATATTTATATTCGCTAAGACATTTTACAGACCCCATCCCTTTCCCCCAGCCCATTCTGCCACCTGATTAATTTGACTCTCATGATTCTCGAAAATATACGATTGTCATGCAATGGTTACTTAAAATTCATACTAGTCACGAGCGTGGATGATACAGTAGTTAACAACTCGCCCCATAATCCTCAGCGTCCTTTTTGTGGCTGGATCGGACCCTTTTCGGACCCTGCTATGATAACAAACCCAAAGCCTAAGATTATTGAAGTGGTCAGGCTATTAGGCAAAAATCACAACAGTGAAGGCCATCATACCAGCGAAAAGGGTGGTTGTTATTTATTTATTTTTTTTATAGTTCACGAAAAAGTCAGATTTTATTTATGAGGCCGCCTAATATCTGTCACATTCATCACAATGTAGCGGAGCACTCTAGAAAGTGATTTCTATAACCAGAATCATTTTTATTTCAAATAGAAAATGACAGCTACAAATCAAGTGAGCTTCAACGGGAAAACCCTTTAATTTTCTTCCCTTTCTTACTCTTTTCTAATGCATTCTTTGTTATGCCAACAACATAGACCTAAATAATCAAAACCAATTATAAGATATTCCAAGTGGTTCCTATGATGATCTTAATGTCACATAGCTGTCTACTGTGATTATTATAATAAATTATTAAAAGGGATTTTCCCATTTCTCATCAAGTACGTTAGAAAATAAATAACTGAATAGTAAATAAATAAATAAATAAATAAATAAATAAATAAATGAATAAATTATTAATAAATAAATAAATAAAGAAACAAAACTTCTGAGAAAAAATTTGATTTAAGTACTTTACAGCTAGAATTTCCTATCTAGATATTTAAAAAAAATATGACATTGAATAAAATCGCTTTTAAATAAACGCTTTTTGTGTGGCTCTATTTTTAATAAAGCAACAAAGAATATAAGACGCCGAGTGTAGTTCTGCAAAATGACGGCACTCTACTGCATCCCTTTAATCTCATCCACAACCCAATAAAATAATAGTAGTCTTTCATTCGATTATGCTAGGTCTTGAAAAAATATTTTTTTTTCACACTGTAAACAAAAGCTAGGCCCTTGGAACCCAGGAATTCACATAAAGGGCTTCCTGAGTCGAGAATGCAGAGGAATTAAATTAATTCTCTCTAGCGCCTATCTTTAGAAATGGCTTATAGATTAAGCACACAGAAAAAAAAAACCTGTCCAGTGCAGGAACAATTAAAAACCAACGAAAAAAAAAGTTTTTAAAGAAATCAATTTAACCGAGTTAAATATTATAAGAATGTTGCGTTATCATAAAAAGTGGTTATATTTTGTTTTGCTTTGAAGACTTGCCGTGATTCAAACTTAATTAGTTAGAAAAATAACTTTAAGTTTTTGTACGCTGCCCCCAAGAATCTTCTCACAAACACATTTACAAATACTAATACACACATTCATCGTTATCATCATCAATCACGGTTTTTCAAGATGAAATTTTTTTGTTTGTGTTTTGATGGCTTGAAAAGAGAGTAAGAACAAAATTGTCGTACAATGTGGATGGCAGGATAACTTAGCGTAGGCCCACACTGGAGGCAGCAGCTCACGTGCCCAACAATACATGTTTTGAAATACTTTCTTTCTTTGGTGCGAGCGCACACCAAGTCGGCTACTTGTCGAAGCGTCGGAGCTATCCTTTGCGTTTTACAGCCTGGTCTTATGTCAGTGGCTCTGTTGGGTAAAGGAAAGGGGGGTGCCATTACGTGATCACGCATAATTCTACTGACCGTTGCCGCGCGAAACACGAGGCCACTCTTGTTACGCAAACTATCAGGCTAACTTGTCGGTGGGAAGCGCACAGTAACTGCGACATGATTACACGATGATATAGTTATGGAAATATAAAACGCTAAAATTCTTGTCGTTTTATTATAAGCAAGGTGTGGATAATCCATCCGAGAATAAATTATAATAAAACAGGCCGTTTGTTGCTTTTTCTAAAAAAAAAAAAAACTCTAATGACATTTCCTTTGTGTTTTTTTCTGCGCACTGGCAAAGTTATCTCTCTAGGTAGCTTTTGAACAGCTCTGTAACGTTATTCGTCTGTAAAATCAGGCAAAATCGAAGAAAACAAAAAAGCAAGTCTTGATTTAAATTAGGCCTCCATCTTATGCAGCCGCTGATCTACACTATTAGGCCTACTGTTCGTGCGGGATTTGTCCCAATCCTTGCATGAAGTTGAGTAGCGTTAAATAATACACTGTTATGATTTTTGATCTACTGAAATCTAAGTTTGAAAATAAAACTTGTGTCTAAATCGTCACATGCATTAAATACAGACCAATTAATTTTTATTTCCGAAACTGAATTTGCCATTAGTACTCGCGGAAACGAAAGTAGTTTTAAAATCTGAAATCTCAATATTTATAAATCTTCATAAAGTATCAGATAAAGCCTCAGTCTTTTCTAATTACTGTACTTTACTCCTCCCTCCCTCTCCTGCTCCCACCCACAAATAGATAAAAAAGAAGGATTTACATATACTCATCTACTCTAAACCTTTATCTGAGCAAAGTTTTATTTTTAGTTTACTTTTTGGTTTTTGAAGTCCTAGAAATGAATCGCTCGTGAATCAAAATCTGATAAAAATGTTCTTTGTGAATTTTTTTTCTCACCGCACCAGTTCACAATTTTTTTTTTTTGTTTGCTTCTATCGTACTTCATGAATTTCTCTGTGCGCAAGACAAAACACTTGGGTCCAATGGCGAGTTATAACGATGGATGGATAGAGGAAAAACGAAGAGCAATTTCTGTTTTCTTTTTTTAAAAGTTGTATCAAATAATAAAACTAAAATCTGGCCCCATGATTCTAAGTTAACCATCACTGACATTTCATAGCTCTATGTGTAGTGACTTTCTAGTAGTTAGTGAACAAAATTTCCAAGTTCTTATATATTTATATAAAACAGATACTGAAAATAATATTTTTCATCAGAAAAACATGTGCGTTGAGATTAATGTATAAAAAAAAGTAAGGAGAAAACCTTTCGGTTATTAAAACATTTCGTCTTTTTAAAAATTCTTTTGCAGGATAAATTTTTTCGTTTACGCCCCTTATATTTTACAAGTTGGAACTTTGATGTTGGTACACTCTCAATATATTGAAATGTTTTACTTTGAAACATGCCACTTTAAAGCTCAACGTTTTAGCATAAAATTGACACAGGTCTAGTTTTTCTATTCATTTTCTTCTCTCTTAAAATAAATAAAAATAAACCCGCCTTCCAGGAGCCACTGCAACATAGGCAACTAGGCTTTTTACTAATNNNCCCCCCCCCCCCCACACACACACACACACCTCTTTTCTTTTCCCAAGGAAAAAAAATGAATGCATCATGTTGGTAAAGTGAGAGGTTTTGTGTATTCATTTATGACACAGATCACAAGCACTATTCAAACTAGGCTTTTAAAATGATACTTCTTTCTGTGCATGCTTTGCAAAATCAAATAAACATACAATACTGTTTTGAAAAAAAAAAGTGAATTTTCGGCATTTCTCCCCATAGTTATTTCTGAATCAAACTTCTAAAATAAAAAAAAAAAGCTTATAATTAATTAGTACAAAGTAACAAAAAAATCTACAGAAGTATTTGGAATTAATAAAAATGTTCTTTTCATCTGTTGCGCTCCTCCGAGATTGTTTGAAAAATTGCACAAAGTTCAACTATCTTGAAGTTACACTTTTAAAGAGTGATAGAATAGAAAATAAAAAAAAAAGAATCATTTTTGTCCTTCAGTTTCATATTTAAAAAACGAGTCTGCTAAAAAAAAAGAAAAAGGGTTTCTATTATGCTTGAAAAAGGTGTGCGAATCATAAGAAATCAAAAAGTTTTTGCGAGCCATACTTGAAAAGAAGAGTAAATAAATATTGCAAAGGAAAAAAAAAACCCGAACATTCACTTGATCCAGTCATACCATCTTTCAATACAAAGCACTGGAAACACTAATATTAGTTTTAATTTAGTTTGATAATGTACTCAGCACCAGTTACCCCAGTAAGGAAATAAACAAAAAGAAAAAAAACAAACTGAAAGTAAACAAACAAACAAACAAACAAGCGAACACAAAACTATTTGAACAGCAGCCTTGCAAGTCCAAGATTACAAACACACACTGTCTCAAGCTTCTAGCTTCCACATCAAGCGGACGGGTCAATCAATCTTCGATTCGGCCTTACTCAAACCCAGAGTTTACCCAAAACCTTAGACTCTTAGAGCCCTATTTCCATTAACTGTGACCGAGTTGGAAAAGTAAACAAGTCCCAGTTTAATTACTTTGAGGCCTCTTGGAGATGTTTGGAGGAAAGCGAACGGAATCGCCTTACATCTGATGGACGCCTCTTGCTGCAATCGCAAACACGCAGAAAAACTTCCTCTCTGTCCTGAAATGAAAATAAAATGAACTCCTAGACCTCCTGGGAGAGCAGTTTTCTCGGTTCTCATAACTTCATTCATAGAGAGGGAAAAGGTCGTGCACTTTTTGGCGATTTATTATTGGTTTGGTTTGGAGTGATGGAAACGATTGACAACCTTGGTGACGTTAGACTTTAGATCCCCTCAATACTAAAACGCACAAAGGAAGCTACACACAAATCTCTGAAGAATTATGTTACTTGAATACCACCGGCCCTTCGATAGCCAACCTTCTATTTGTATCTTTATCATTTTTCAATTTGTGTTGGTCGTTTTCTAAATGCCAAGGATATATTTTTTTTTTATAAAACTTGAAATACCATGCAAAGAATGTTTTTTTTTCGTTTTTTTCATGGCGAAAAACTATTTGTTCTGGTATATTTTGATTGCTTTTCTTTCTTGATAGAGTTTTTTTCTCTGCCTTTCAATTTAGCGATGACTTCTCTTAAAGATGTGCTTCTTTTTATCTTTGTATATCTCATGATATCAGTTCCAACACAATAGGTGTTTAATTTGCAACGAATCAAATGAATTTTAAATATCGTGCGATGCTATCGATTATTTTCCGAAAAATTAATGGCGGCTTTTACACTGAGCTCTATCCATCTATCGATGATACAATAAAAAAAAGATTTGAATTGTTGTTGATGATTTTTCGATTGAACTGATTATGAAAAGGTAATTTATCTATTTTAGACAAATTCTAAGTGGTATTTTTTTTACTGCTAGCGAAAGAGTCAAGAAAACTAAGACAGAATCAGGCTAAAAGTGAAAAATTGATATTGGATCACTTAAATTGACAGATTTAAACCATTCTGACTTAAAAAGAAAGAGGACGAAGACTATTTTAATGATTAATGCCCATACAGTATTTTCTTATGGTTTCTTTTAGGAATATAGGACTGGCAAAATGGCGACATTGTCCACTGTTATTGATAGATCTATCCTTTTTCTCACCCATGTCCCCTTCTTTGCCAATTATTTCCTCATGTCCAAAAGATTGTGCTATGTCATATTATCCATGATTCAGATAACGACCATTTTTCAAGAGCCAACGTGAAGGCCGCGCCACCGGCGCCCTGGCCTGACGGAAGGCCTGAAAGCCTGAGATCACCTTGTTGTGGACTGGCTATATACAAAAACCAAACCAAACCAACGTGAAGATTGTAAAAGGGCGAGTTCAACTTCGTTAGAACTAGTGAAGTAAAATTGCCTAAACCTTGTATCCCTCTGCCATGTCTCATCTCAGGGACCTCCT
>BLXT01004727.1:1204497-1214738 GCA_019648995.1 Plakobranchus ocellatus
TGCATCGGAGATCAATGTTGTCACAATCACGAGACGACTACTGCCGTAAAATGTTAATTGGTAATTTTTGTTTTCTAAATAAAATGTTATACCTTTATATAAGCTAGAAAACTTCATGGGTAAAGACCTATCAATACCAAAATATTTTGCCGCAAAATTATGACTATAAAAGTAAGCTTTCTACTGCTCTGACGTTTTCTGTATACTTGGGGGAAGCTTAAATATAGAGCAGGGCACTCAAATGATTTAAAGGGCACGCCCATGTCACTCCTACTGACAAAATGTAATAAGTGCAGAAGAGGGCGAGGTAGACGAGGAAAAACTTGTGTAGAAAAATTAGGCTAGACGGAAATGGATAGATCAAGATAATCTCCGTGAAAGCAGAGACTGAGCAGAAAAACCTGAACAGTTTTGATATACATTTAAATGCAGACAAATGATTTAAAAGCCTGAGAAGGTTGACTGTGTCCTCTATGAAATGTCATAGATTAGGATTGACTATCAGAAGTCTTAGATCGATCCAATTCTACTGTTAATGCGTGCATTTCAAGAGAATCCTTGAAAGTATCCTTCCTAATGGGTATTGAACACAAAGTACTAAACGTGAAAACTGCACCAATATACATAACCATTGAAAGACAACACTAAAAGTAAGAATATTTTAGAGGAAATCAGCTTGCACAAAAGATGCATACAAGGAGCGGTTACGAAATTACACACTGAAATAAAACAATGAAGCAAACTTGCCTATACAACAAACGAAGGGCTTATAAAAAAAAGGCCAAAAGATCAAGATCAAAGCATTCAAAGGGCTCTTTAGACTTGACTAGCTGTCTAGTGTTGAGACCTGTGTTTGTTTTTTGTATAACCAGTTCACAACAAGGTGACTTCACGCTTTCAGGCCTTCTTTCAGGCCAGGGCACCGATGGCGGGGTTCGAACATGCCTGGATGGATAATAGCCTGCTCACTGTTTTTTCTCTATCAAATATGGCATAACCGCTGAAATCTACCACATTTTTAAAAAGATTACAAACGAAAGATCTCGACTCTCCTAATAAATTTTGTAAGAAACAATGCATAAAAGCATAAAAGCTTTGGAATAAAATGACCAACAAGAGTTGCCGTATAGAGCCTTATAGGAGAGGAAGAATATGCCATGAAGTTGCATTTCGTGCATAAAGGATACTGTCTTTAAGAGACATGTGAATGTACTCGCCTGATATAAGTTTCCCCCCCTTTTTTTTTAAACGTACGCACATACCACTACAAACTATGGTGTTTATCCGACATTCATTACAATCACGTAATAACCCGTCTCTATTAAAATTAACACATTTGAGCGGCTGCTAAATCTAGCAAATTACCATGTATGAGGCAGCAGATTTGTTGATGGAGAAACAGAACCTTTTGGAACCTTTGGAATTGAAGTGAAGTCAAATAAGATAGTGCTAAAATTGAAAAAAAAATGTTTATGCGTTTTCAGCTCATTTTCACAAGAGTGTCACCATCTCGATTTTATTTAGAAAATGAAAGGACAAGAGTTGTCTAACACGGACTGGTGATATTCGTAGTGAATATGAACAGTTGAGTAAAGGTCAGCATTTCAGAGCTGAAATCGGTCGCAATCAATGACTACCCATACTCATAGTGGCATTGGGCCCGGGAAATAAAAATTATGGAATTAATAACTGTCTCACCGTACCCTATATAGGTTCCATAAGAGAGATTTGTATTATTTACGATCTAAGATCAAAGTCAGCATAATCAAGTTTTCGTTTTAAAGAGTTTGCACAAATTCAATATAACTTTTTTTTTTGCTCAAATTGATCTTTGAACAGCATAGTTTTTCTTTTTTCAATTTGTCTTGGTAAATCTACCAGTAAACCTCTTCGGTGATTTTTTTCTCCTACTGTACAGGCTTTAAGAGCTAAGGCCGCAAGAGCTAGTCATTTTCCTCTTAAAGACCAATTCAACAGACCTAGATGCAAACTTCAAGGACCAAACTTATAAACTGCAAGAAGTTATCGACACATAAGCCATCACTAATTCTAACATATACTCTAAGCATAATTGTAGCGAGCATTTTCCATTTCTATTATAAATGTTTACGCCCAAATCCTCCAAACATGTTGGCAAGCTACGGCTTATATTACCATCGATTTGAAGAAAAATGCAATTAATATTTTTTGGGAAATTCTCATTCAGTAATTAATTATGTTGATTTGTTGGAAGAGATGCCACGTAAAAGGAAAACCTTTCTAAGCAACTGGTATGTGCTTTTCCTTGCATCTCTTTCAAAAGCAAAATGTACAATATATTACATTTACATACCATTTCCCATATGCATTCAGAGCAAACCAACAAGCAGTTTCCAAACGTCTACAAAAATGTGTTTTAATTTGCACATTTTTATGAAGTAGATCTTGAAATATTCTAAGGTGTCGTCTTGTACTAAAATGAAATAAAAGGACGAAAAGAAGCAAGAAGTAAGAGTCAATAGTGTGTTCTCTTCAAAATACAGCATTAGCAAAATATTCTAATCATGGTATTCACTAATTGTTAACATTGGTATTGAGTTTTTCATTGCTCATTATACAAATTTTACTGGTTGGTTACTACTCGTTCTGTAACTAGGATCCAAATTTTTAACTGTTGTGAAAAAGAGTTTCATTTTAGTCATGGTTAACTTTGAGGTAGTCTACTTGAGGAGTTCAGCTATTTGGTGTGTTATTGAGCCCAGTCATATTTATGACTCTCGTTATGCCAGGCGGGTATGTCGGGCTCGAATCCACGAACTGTGAGGCAGTAGTTGATGAATGCGCCTGAAAACTCAAATTTGTTTTATTGCAAGTGGCGCAATTTTAATCACTGTGCTAGACTTGTTAAAAGCGAGGAGGCTAGGCTTTGTTTCTACTCACGCGAAGCCAGTCGTATTAGTTGTTTTTCTGCATATTATCTCGCCCACTGCAGGTTGATATTAGGCTTTCGGGCCCTCGGTAGCTTAAGGTGTCGGGTAACCAGAAACAAGCTTTTAAACTTCTCATAATTAGTTCTTAAAAGCATCCACACATTAGCACTGTGGGCAGCCAAACTGATAGTGGCGCTCTTAACGAGGTATTAATCTATTTAGCTCACATTTGAAGATGTGAAAAAAATAATTGTATGTTATAAAAAAAAGTCCAGAATTAATCTATGGGTAATTAGACAATTTCCGGGCAGCCGATCTCAGGATTACTAGCCCACACTGGGCTGGCGTCAGTAGCAGACTTGTCACCAGCCACACAGAGGTTCCTCCGATTCGAGGAATAGCTATTGTGAAGGATACAATCCGCCTTTATCATTTGTTGATCTTTTTAAAAGGCCGCTCGTTTTCAAACTCTTTAAATTGTAATAAACATACAAGATGCATAATAGACAAACATTGTTAAGAAGGCAATTAACCTTGAACATCGGTATGCTACATTCCTTACTGCTGCTACGGCTACGCTCATTGGGAATGCGGCTGTTCGGGGTTGGTTGATATAGGAGTACAGCACTTATCTGTGATCTCAGACTTTCTATTCCGAATTTCCTCCCACAGGCTCTGTGTGGCGCTTCTCAAATCTGTCATCTCTCATATCATCCAGAGATTAAATTAATGAAGGAGAATTAAAAAAAAAATAATGTCTTGCACATACGTATTTCCAATACGACTTAAGCTTTTGTGGTAATGTGACAGACAAATTCTCTCTAATATAGCAATTGCTATTGTTAATTCTGCAGGTACAGAATACACATTTGTAATTATCAAAGAAACCAATGTCAATCGTGTTTTTACATATCTTAGTATTTCTAGTGATATTCTCTATTTCAATACTATGGTAATCTGCTTTTTTCACTGCAGTTTCTATGTTAACACAGTAATGATTTATATTTATCTCAAAAGCAAACTATTCGGATAAGGTATACATCAGATCTCGGCATGGCTCTCTGTAGCCTGTTGCTGCTGCTGTCGGGAAAGGTTCCAACCTCCTCGTCCTGTGGACAAAAAAATCAATGTGACCATAGATTGCTGGCATAATGATGCTATAAAGACGATACTGTTGTTCAAAATTTTATCAAGTAAACCTTAACAAATGCTTTAAGCTCTTAGCAACTTTGTTTGTTCTGTAACCATCTTTATGGAATAATGTAGTACACTATTACTCAGGTGAAGAAAAAAGGAACTTGTTTATAGCGATTCTAACTTACTCGCATGAGACAGAAGCCGGATATCCTGCTAGCTCCATCACTTTCCAAATATATGGTTATCCACCATAGGCTCCCATTCCCGGTCCTGGAGGGCAAAAATGAATTACAGATAAGTGCAAAGTATTTCACAGTCAAGATTATTTAAAAAAAAAAGTGAAAGCTCTAAATCCCATATAGTTCACAGTTTGTAAAATCTAGCAGGATTAAAGAATTATATACAAACATAATAAGCAATTATTTAAAATTATGCTTAACATCGTAAGGTTAGAGATCCTTGGCATAATCAAAGAAACAAATAATTGTTAGGAGCAGCGTGAAGACAAGAGGTGTATTTCTTCCTACCAATATTAAGCGTCGTCATTAAAAGTAAATTCGCCAAATGGTTACACTTACAAAAAATAATTTGGTTTATACAGCAAATGCCAAAATATCCAATGTAGCTTAGCAATAAATCGCAGAAGGCTTTTTTTTAAACGACTTCTAAGCAAAGAATATTTTCAAAACATTGTACCGACATTAAAACTGTGGGAAGAAAGAAGTGTCCTTATCAACTAACTATCGAAAGTCTAAACGTATAATAGCACTTTTAAATTTTACGAAATTACCTTCACTATGACTCCAATGCTTGCTCCGTCTTGGCTGTACATTTGTTACCAAGTCGTTTCTAGCATTGGCTCTAAAACAAGCACTGAAAAGTACTTTCTTACACAAATTATTTAATTTTTTTTTTGCTTCACATAAACCAAGCATTTTTACTTTTGTTTTCAATTTTTGTCAAACTTTACAAACTAACTGTTAAGACCATAAATATAACATGACTGAATGTCCCCTTTGAGAGACGGCAAAGTGTGATAGTGAAATAGAAGACGTATAAGTTTTGACGATCTAATATAGAAATTAACAGAACACTGACGGCAAAAGCCAAAGCATGCAACTTTCTAGCAAATAAAAGGTGTTTTACCAAGTCACGAATAACATCAAATGCCATAATAGTCCAATATCCACTACAAGCAATATCGAGCCGGGCAGCATTTGTGACAAACATCAAAACTTGGCCCTTATCACCTCATACCGAATCTCAGGCCTAAACTATGGGCTTAGATTACAGTAAATTGTATTCATTTCATTTTAGCTTTCATACTATAAGCCCAAGTGTTCCGTTTCACTTGTCATTTCAGGGCAATTTCCTACACATTTACTTAATTCACGTTAAAATCTTATTTTACTGTAAAAAGTACTGAGTAAAGTCATTGATAAATTTAAGCTTCCACACGATTCTTTCAAAACTTGTGAACTGGCACGATAGCTACAATTTTGGAAGAGGAAGTTTTTTATGCCAATAGAGTTATCAAAATTAGTATCGATGATGATACAGATCATGTGCAGTTTGCAGACAAAAGTTAGGTCTGTGTAACTCCTCCATTAAAATCTCTGCATTGGTGAAATGTATTAAATGCCACGAGATTTTACATCTTACATTTTTTTTTAAAGATAAGCTCCATTTGAATACTCACATTAACATGCTGGGGTTTTTTCATTGTTGATTTCTATTCTAACACAGCAACGTTTTCATATTTATCACAAAAAGAGGCCAGTTTGGATATTGCATACCTGAGGTATAGGGATTACAACTTCCGAGTAGACTGCTACTGCTGCTGCTGTCAGGAAAGGTTCCAACCCTCTCGACCTGTGGATTAAAAGTCGGTGTGACCATAGCTTCGCAGTACCATCTCGTTGGGGATTCATTTCTAAGCAAAGAATATTTTCAAAACATTTATGGCACTGACTTTAGAAAGCTATGGATAGAATAAAAGTGTCTACATCAACTAATTATTAATGGTTGAAATGATTAAAAGCATTTTTAAATTTTGAGAACTGACTTTGTATATGATTCCATCAATGTTTGCTCTGTATTAACTGAGCATTTGTTAAGAACTCGTCTCTACCATAAGCTTTGAAACAAGGACTAAAAAATTCTTTTTATGACAAATTCATTAATTTGCTCTACAAAAGTTTTGACGCGGTAATGTAGTAACAGAAATGTTTCAGGTAAAGCCAAAATATTCATAGTTTGAATGAATAAAAGATGTATTACAAAGTCACGAATACCATCAGATGCAATAATAGTATAAGTCCCAATCCATTTTATCACAATATCAAGCCGGGCAGGATTCATGACAAACATCAAAAGCAAATTGCAGGCCTGAGCCTGGGACATGTAAATCACAAATTCGGATCGGATGTTAATTCGATAAGCCATAAATATGAAACCTCAAATTTTCCGATATTTAGACTAAAAATTTGTTGACCGGCCACCAATTCGAAAATCACGAAACCAAAAGTTGTAAGAAATTTTAGCCTTCTTACTGTAATGGCGATGACAAATGCTTCTGGCATATCATTTGTGCTCTTTTTACTGCAACAACCTTAAGGTAATTACTGATCGATCAGTCATTGGAGTCTCTGAACCCCAAATGTTACATTTTTATTTAAACTTAAAAAGTATGAAAGGAAAAAAAGTTAAAATGTAACACTTCAAATTTTGTGATGTCGGTGTTATTTTTATCAGTGCATCTTCCCTTTCGGCGCACCTTTCTCATTATATAGGGATTTCAATATACACGCCGAATGCAGATATGCTGGTGTACTGCTTAAGATCGTCTGAGGTTTTATTTTGTTTACACCATTTGAGTAAAAGCATTTGAATGCACGTCTTCACTTGCTTAGGTTTTATCAATTGGTTTTTCTGCAAAACCCTCTTGACAAGAAAGTTACAAAATATGAAACCTAGACCCAGAGTAAAACCTTTTCTAGTGTCTCTAAAATAAGAAAATACATTAATTCAATGAGAACATTGGCGTAGAAAACGATTGGTTAAGTGCTTTTCATAAATTTTGCCCGTGTACATTCTGTACAAATTTGTCTTACGATGTATAGAATATTAGCATTTTATAGTTAAGATTTCGAAATGTTTGAGCGTGCCCGGATTGGGAACCCTGCTCGTGCTACCAGAAAACAGATCGGCTCTCATTGAAAGCCCCACTCTTTGATCTGACGGGTGTAGACATAGTAACTTCTATTTTCTCCGTTTGGCTTAAGACTAATAAATGTATCTCTACCTAATTATCCTAATTCAGACATAATAAATTGAATAATTTTCCTGAGAGGTGCAGAGATAAAGGCAGGGATTTTGAAACCCTGCGCGAATCATGTCATGGTGGAGATAACTGAAGGTGACAGACATTGACGCTTGACAGCCTAAGATTATCGAGCTTTGACATTGTGAATACATCGAATTTTCATTCAGTATACCGATTGTCAATTAGGGTAAATTTTGAGGTGGACATAGGCTCTCGTTCAAAGCCCCCACCTACAAGGCAAGAGATTGTCAAGTATCTTTCTGTTTTTCTTAGTCCCATTTTTTAAATTGGTTTACCTGTGTGTGCATTTTTTCCTCGTTTTGGCCATATAACCTAAAACCTATATTTTGATTTTCATAGAGAATTTTTCTCAAATTTGTGTTTGAGTGAAAAGCTTATTGGTTAAAAAGTGGGAAACCGAAACCTGCCCGACTCAAATTATAGTTGAGATTGCCTTAGAGTCATTATAGTGCAGATGAGCTCTTATTGAAAGCCCTATCCCATAACGTGGAGGATCAAAAAGTGACGTACGACTCACATGTATCACACTGCGATACACATCTTTGATTTTGAACGAATAAATATTCACACATCTCCCCTGTTGTGAAATCATGTAAGTTTCAATTTCATGAAGTCTATTTTCCAAGAATTTTAGGACTAGATGCGATTGGTGGCGCAGTAATAATCAGCATTTAAACTTTCATCGACCAATTTGTTGGACTAGGCCGGTGTGATAAAGTTATGCTCTCCTGGATAAGCATAATCGTAGATTTAGACTTATCACACAAGTTTTGTTATATTTTCAGTGGAAATTGTATAAATTTGAAGCCATTTCATTGGTCACACAGAAGTATTTTACTCCAAGCTTTCCATTTTTACATCAATTTTCAATAATTCAAATCTTTGTCAATCAATATCTAATGCCACCGACTATGTTCCCTGCTGCCTGCAATGTATCCCTTGCCACTTCATAAATCAAGAATCGTGAACAGATTTTGGTGTCCAATTTTTTTATACCGGCAGCTTCCTGGTATGATGGTCTTTTGACATCGTATGGATATAACCACTGCATGGGGAATAACTTTAAGCTGCTAAAAAGCAAACCAAAGTTGGCATTTTAAATCTTTATATAAGAGGAGCATTTTAATTTTGGTTTTGTTCTTGCATAAGAAAAATATAGAATTTACAATTTTAGGAGTGCGAACTATTTCAATGCAATTTCGATTCTGAAAGAGAAGTGAGAAATAAAAACTAAGTAGGGTTCCCACATTGATTTATGATTATATCTGACGTGATGCGCATGAAGCAAATTCTGTTTTGGTCAGGTGTATATTTCGTACTCTTACAATTTGTTGATCTAGGCGTGATTGCATTTGAATTACGGCTGTACACAGCAATGTTAAAAAAAAAACATTATCAGCTCTTTTCCTTGCAAACTTGAATTGAGGTACAGAGTTGTTCATTTTGCAAATCAAAGTGTATAGTTTTTGATTCAATGACAACATTATTGCAGAATGCAATTGGTCGTTACCATTTTCATTTACACAGACTCTTCTGTCTTTCAACATATGATATTAGCTGTTTTAGTTTGATTTTCGAAATGTTTAAGTGTACCGGGATTTGGAACCCTGCTCTGACACCACCAAGAGGAAATCGGCGCTTTTGAAAGCCTCACCTTTTGATCTAAAAGAGAAGATGTACCCACGTATGTCTTCTGGTTCAAGCCTGGTTGTATTTTGCACTATTTTGCTCATTGTGAATATTTCTTTTCTAAGACATTTCTAAAATAAAGGTATGTTAGAGGCGTAATAGCGCTACCACTGCCAAATAAATATGATAGAGATGGGCTCTCATCGAAAGCCCTACCCTATCAAGTGAAGGGAATTGTAACGCATAACTCTCGCAGGTATGTCACACTTGACTCATTCTGAAACTGACATTTTGATGTTTGAATTCTCTTACAGTTCAACTGATAATAATGACATAAGTTATTTTATGAGATCACCTCTCAAGCAGTCTGAGGCCTTGATGGCGCAGTGGTAATCGGCCGTTTGGATACACAGCTCATAGCGTTCCGGGGCGAGAACAGTGTTCCAGCGACTCGATGGCTTAACTTTTTATTTTATCCAAGCTCCTTATATGAGTCGAGCACTTTCATCCTATTTTATTCAACTTAGTATATCTATCTATCTATCTATCTATCTATCTATCTATCTATCTGTCAATCTATCTATCTATCTGCCTATCTATCTATCTATCTATCTATCCATCTATCTATCTATCTATCTATCTATCTATCTATCTATCTATCTATCTGTCAATCTATCTATCTATCTATCTGCCTATCTATCTATCTATCTATCTATCTATCTATCTATCTATCTATCTATCTATCTATCTATCTGACTTTTTCTATCTAAGTCTCTCTCTTCCCCAAATAGAGAGACAAAAAGAGAGATGAGGGAGAGAGAGGAAAACATTAAGAGAAACGAGAGAGGCCCAAGTATTAAGGTGAGTAAAGAGGAAATATATAGGCCTTCAAAGGAAAAGAGAGAGAAAGAAAGAAGAGATGGAGAGAAGAGATAAATGGACAGAGAGTAAGATCAATTTGAAAAAAATTAAATAGGTAAGGTGTGGGAGGGAGTTGGAGGAGAGAAAGATACGCTATTAATATCTGCTTCTTTTCTTCTCTCTCTCCCTCACTCTCACTCTCTATATTTCCTATTTCTCTGTGTTTATCTTTCTCTCTCCCCAAACTTCTTCCCTCCATCCAGCAGACCCTTCCCAATCACAACTCCTTAAGTCTCGCTCTAAATAGATGCTTTCTTTCCCCATGCCGCCTCTCTCTCTACTTATCTCTTTCGCTTGCG
>BLXT01004727.1:1364759-1372259 GCA_019648995.1 Plakobranchus ocellatus
GGAGATCCGATAGAGAAAGGAGAAAAGGAAATGAGATCCGCTATGATTGAAATAACTATTTCCCGTCAGGATATGGATCTTACACGCTAAGTACATATCAAAGGCAACTTTAAGAGGGTCTGCCTTAGATCTAGAACTCACTTAGAACCGCTTTTACCCCCAGGCACAGTTCAAAGCAACGCATGTAGCTGATCAACTCATCGCAAATACCGATAATTCAAATGATAATCAAAACACAGTTCGAAATGCAGAAAAAATAGCACTTACGCCTTGCGATCAGACCGTGTAAATCTGGAGCCAACGTTACGAAAGTTCATTGTTCTGTGAAATGTAATTACATTTACACCATTAAGGTCAGCTCGACTTAATGAGAATTAGCCGATTGATCCAACCCGCTGGCGTAAGCAAGCCTTTTGTTTTGACCACCCCAGAGTTAACACGTCGCATACAAACAACGTCACGTGAATTTTATACCTAAAAATTTAGTACAATAGTTTCCAGTCATTGTACTCTTTCTTCATGTTTCCAAATGCAAATTCAGAGCACAAAGTATCTTGAAAATTATTCGAGAGATATCCCTTCAAAGGATTTCAACAAAAAAAAAAAAAAAAAAACTGACAAAAAAATAAGTGACATTGGAAATATAAAATTATAAATTGCAGAAGAAGCAACAAAAGTGAAAAACATTAATTTTCAGAATATATAGAATATAGTCGTTCATAGACAGGTGTCGTTAAGTTTTCAGGCCGGCATTCGGCTAGGGCATTGCATAATGAGCTTGATAGAAAGGGCAGCAGAGATCTCAAGACGGCTTTTCTATCCGTTGTAACATGAGCCGTATCGCTCGAGAAGAAGATGGAGAGGAGAAATATAGGTGATCAGACACAAATTGTAGTAGTAGTAGTAGTAGTAGTAGTAGTAGTAGTAGTAGTAGTAGTAGTAGTAGTAGTAGTGGTAGTAGTAGTAGTATAAATGGTAGTAGTAGTCGTTCTTGGTTTTGTCGCTTTTGTGAACGTTGTTGTTGCCAATGATTTTGTGTTGCTGTTGCAATAATAGCAGTACCATGACTTCTTAGCGGGACCCTTCTTTATTATTACCGTTACTGACGGATAGAGAATTTGCGCTGTTGTCCTTTAGAATGCACCAATCAAGTTATATCTTGCCTACCAATATCTTAAAATCGAAGTTCATAGATTAGCGTATACATTTCAATACACACACACACACACACAGACACAAAATCCCCATCTTTAGTAAAAACTGTACCAAGTGCTATACCCTAATCTAAAACAGTAGTCCACTGCCCCAACCTTAGCCTGTTTGTAATACCCTAATCCGAAACAGTAGTCCACTGCCCCAACCTTAGCCTGTTTGTAATCACTACATTTAAGAGTTGAATATAGTGGTGGCTAATAAAAAATTTAAATTACCAAAAACTGCGCGCCACAGGCTCGCCTCGATTACAGATGCCCGGTGCAACATACACCAAAAGCAATTCATCATAAGCAGCTACAAGGCTTGATAAAAGAAGTCGTGCAAAAGATTTTTTGAAATGCCTACATTTTCACAGCGAATGAACGTAAAGCCTTGCAAACTCGAAGCGCCAATAGTTATTATTGTGCACAAACTGTATCTGAAAGTTAAATTCAGGTTGAAGCTGTGGCGGTGGCGTAGTTGCAAGTAAGTTCGCATGAAACCTGCGAGGATCTTTCTTTCGCGGATTTAAGCTTTCCACCCACACTCGAGCGTACTCAAGCCTATGAAGATAAAAACAAAAACAAAAACAAAAACGAAAAACCTTGAAGTCACATACCGATGGAAAATCTATATGGCACAAACACGTCGATAACAGTAGTGCTAGCGAAATAAAACATTGCGAAATGCTCACTGTTGGAAAATCGCCCGCAGCATCTTTCAGCATACTGGCAGCTGTGCCTCATGGTGTAAACAAGATTATTATTGCCCTCAATAGCAGGTTTTGAGTGGGTAGCCATTTCAGAGGCATGTCATAACTACCATTATTTATTATGTAAGCGCCTTGGGCTCTTTAGTGGACCTATACCTGCAGCGACATAACAAAACATAATCACGCTAATAATTCATATTTATTTAATCTCCACTGATGTTTAGCGCTCTGGTCTCATCGCCCCCACGGACAAAAGAGTCATGTTATCAATTATTTTCACTCGAATTACCTTCTTAGTCTGAGAAGTACGCATTTGCAAAGCGGTGTGTTTTGGTGCAAAACAATAACTCATTGCCCGAATTCCTTTCTTTGACAAAATTTGAAACTATGCAAAAAATATAGGAGTGAAAGTCAAGTTAGCGGTGTGGGGCTCAAACAATATAAATGTGTAGATGTTAATTTTGAAAAACAAATCTCTAATTATTTTTTTTAATTGTATGACCATTCAAACAGCTTAATCAACTACCGCTAGGCGTATTAAAGCCAAGATACTAATACTGACATTTATTTTGACTGCGGTAAACATGTATTTTTTTTTTAAGCGGGGAAGAAAATCATACTTTTCAGGGCATGAATTTATGGACGTTAATTTACCGTTAAATATTATAGAAAATAAGGAGAGAAACAACCTATTATTGCACAGCGAAAGAAAATTCATTCAATTTATGTTTCATAAGTGTGGATAATGATCGCGTACATCCTAGGAGTGCTGAACTGGCGGATGCACCATTAGAGAGGGGAAAAAACCCCCAACAATTTGGTGTACATTTGTCATGCACAGACAGATGACATGACATTTTGGGGTTATAAATTTTCAAAAGGCTGTCTCAAATAACTTTGGTCAGACGCGTATAATCCAACGTTTAATTTGAGGTAAACGTATTGTTTAACGTAAACGGGTTGAATCAAACAAACTTCTTACTTCATCGTGTTATTTTTGTTGTTATGGTGTTGTTGTTGTTGTTGTAGTTGTTGTTGTTGTTGTTGTTGTTGTTGTTGTTGTTGTTGTTGTTGTTGTTCTAAAGCTTATCTTTAAACCTGATTTGAAGTTGTCATTGAAGTTGAAAACACTTTAAAGTATTTCAATTCCATTAATATCAATACCATTTTTTTCTTCAGAACGCCTTAATTTGTGGTGAGATATATCTTTTTTTTTGCGGGGGCGGGGGGAGGAGGGGGGGTAAGACTTTTTCCTTGTTTTAACCATGCCGTATCCACTACTTTTTTTTGCTCATAGATTTGCTTAATATGCTGAAAAGTGACTGAAGATTATAGCCAGAGCATGAACTCCATCTAGCGTTACACCTTCGGAGATTTCAACTTGTTGTAGCAGATAAATGTCCAAGAAAGAAAGTTGAGGACTCGGAGAGTTCAGAGTGGTTGATTTCCAAACTCACGGATGTGAAACAAAGAAAAAAAAAAATATCCCTGAAAATCACGGTGTTCTTGGTTCTTGGATTCCTAGGATCTTCCGCGTCTTTGCTGATTCAACACTATCAAGTTTATCTTAGTACTATCTTGATCGCTGCTACGTGATTTCTCTGGGCCTGCGACTCCAAAACCATGACTAGTAGAAAATTATGTTGCCTCTCATGACGAACACAAAGGTAAACAAGGAAGCGACGCAATGGGACAAGAAAAAAATCGACTTGATGCGGCTACAAAAAAAAAAAAAAAAAAAGAAGTTGCTTAGGCTTCCAGTCGATCTCGGTCTAGGCAATAATGTATTTTCAAAATATGTCAATTTCATAAGGTGGATTAACAATATTCTTAATGATACTTTCAGGATATCTTGTAAGCACGATATCTATCTAGTAAGCAGCTTCTTTGTCTTCGTCTATCTAAAGAGGAATGAACCTTGAACCAGAAAAACATTCAAAAGCTTGGAATATGTTATAAAATGACACTTTTTTTTAGTCTTACTGCAGACTTGTTATTTGATAAGATGAAATTATGTACGTCACGCTCTGGAATAGTTCTGTATAATCTACATGTCGCATGATGTAATTAGATCCAATAGTCCGAATTATTATGTTGCCTTATAAAGACACATACACCTGTACTCACCATTGCTGCTATTTTTAGAAATTTTGAAAATGGTGACATATGAGATATCATTATTGTTACAGCCATAACGTCAGAACATTAAAATAGACTTTCTTGGGTAAGGTAAGAAAAAATGAAAGCGGGATGGTATCCATCACAATTTTGGAAAAATACAGCTAAAGGAATTTAGATTTGTCCTCATTAACTTAGAATTTGTTTTTCTCTGGTTCAGGTGTTGGCATTTTAATCAATTTGCTTACGAACATTTTATGTTCAACTTTGATTTCATATGATCGATCGAAAAGTGCGTTTTAGTGTTTCTCGTAGGGTGCCATTTTTTACTTTAATTTTATCGTTAAATCAATGATCTGCAAGAATTTTTTTTTTTTATCTTTTAAACTGGTACAGGTATTTTTTCAATTTTCCTTGCTTTTGCAATTTTCTGATGGAAAGAGAGAGCTCATGAACTAAATGACTTTACCATTCATCTCCTTTTTTTTAAAATTCTTTCAATGTACTTTTATTCAATGCTGTAAATAAAGACTTTGTAGATCTGTGGCAACGAGAAAGAGACAAAAATTCACGTGTTCATTTGACGGTAGTACTTTTTCAAATGAAAATGTGAAATATAATTGACATTGCATTCCAAAATAATTAAAATTTCCTGTGTACAAAAATTCATTTCAGCTCTTATGACAAATGCATTGTTTTATGTGTCACAAGATCTATTTGTAAGAAATGAGATTGAAGGATGTTTAAATTGACATTATGTTACTTCTATGTGCGTAAGGAATCAACCGCAACTATACAGAGCTCTATTTAATGCTAATGTAATCTTTGCCTGCATTTCCTTGTTCTAAACTATTCAGCAAAAACAAAAACAAAATTCATTAGTTTTTGTCATAAATATATATTAAAATTGTTCTTGTGAGCATAGTCAGTTTGAAGACATTAAATCGAATGGGCTTGGTTTCGAAATCTTACAGTAAAAATTCCAAACCATTATTTGCAGATAAAGCTACAAGACATTAAGTTGCTATTGGCATTAGAAGGCTAATAAGTTTGAAATGCAAGATTTTATATATATTTTTTTTTATATTGGGATAATCAAATGTTTATAAAGCTGATTTAAAAAAAACAAACAAAAAAACAACATTCGTATAACTTTGAATTTTTTTCTTTCCCCAACATAGGGAATGCAGTTTGAAGGCGTGTAAACATTTTAGGTTAGCCTGTACGGAAAGAAATTGAGACAAAATATAAGATAAGCATCCATTTGATTTATGTCACCCCCTTTTTTTTTATCCTAATTGTTTCTTTATAAATCTAAATTTAAAAAACATAAACAAGTTCTTAATCCAAAAATGTTATTCATGACAATCTTGATATTCGAAAAAAAGACGCCCAGACAAAAGATTCTAGCAAGAGCATTTAAACAAAAAAAACCCCCAAAAAACCAAAAAAAAAAAAACCTCAAAAAACTCTCTTTTCAAACTTTTAAAGAACCAGAAAAGAAAGAAAGGATCACAAGTACAAGTTATTATTGCAGTAAATCATTTTGGTTGTTATTTTTTGTTGTTGTTTTTTCGATAATATAAGCGCTAAGGAGAGCATCAAAAGTTTCCGAGACAGAGCAATGCAAAGTATCGTCAAAACGTGAACTTTAAGAAACATTGTTGAATGATTTAGGAGGCTTATCATAATCTTTTCTCTATCACGTTTTCGAAGGGTTTTTTTTTTTCTTTTTTTTTTAATTTCAAACTACGATCTGAAAAGAAAGAAGCAGTTGCCAGATTATATTATTAAAAAGATAAAACAATCCCCCCCCACCCCCCACCCCCACCCCCACCCCCCTACCCCCCAGCAAAAATACATTTAAACAAGTTATTTCTTTTGCGGCTTCAGCAGTTAAACGAAAAGAGGTTTGTCTTTACGTTGCTGGTGAAACCATAAAAAAATCATCTTTGCATTTTATTTTTGTGCTGTTTTCTTCATCTGACGAGTACAGGATGGTTAGTTGGCAATTGCTCTCTTCTTTCTCTCTTTTTTTTTAATTAAGTTTTTATTTCATATTACACTTCTATTGTCCTTGCATCCTCTGGATCTCAAACATTAGGCTGTATTTATTGTCTGCAATGCTTCCTGAGTAGCGATCTTGCCTTTTCATATTTAAACAATTAATACACAAACACTCTTTCCATCTTAGCCTGTAAAACGAGGACCCATGTTCATAAATCGAACCCCAAACATTAACAATTAAAACGACATAAATAGTGCCCCAAACAAGAGATTTATCCATGGAAACAATAACACGCATTCCTTTTCTAAAATAAGTAACAAGAAATTAGCTTTTTCTCTTTGTACTCATAACAAAAAAGACATGCCTTAAAACATAAAAGTACAATTAGTATTTCGTCAATATAAGTTCTGAATCGGAACTAATGGCAAAAAAAAAGTAGATGTTATTTCACATCCTGTAGACATAACCGAGAACTGTGTATGCTATGCACACAAACCCTCAGACCGTGCACATTCTACTCATTAATTGCCCCTCTATCGTCTATTTTGTGCGGCAAGATATGCAAACAGATGCCGGGTGATTAAGCCCAATCTGCTGATAATGAGACTCTCAGGTCGGCTAAATCGATAAAACGTTTTGAGTAGATGGATCACGTGTACCAAACACATCAGGTTGAATTGCAGGCAGAAGCAATATGACAATGTTGCGAACAATTACATACAACCAAAATAATTACTGAAGAAAAATAATGAATATTTTTTTTTCAGTTTAGTAAATCGAGCAAGTCTTATAATTTGTTATTTACTTTTTATAACAATACCGTTATTGATTTTAGCGTGTTGTTGTTGTTGTCATTATTATTATTGTATTATTATTATTATTATTATTATTATTATTATTATTATTATTATTATTATTATTATTATTATTATTATTACTATCACAGTAATAATAAGAGTAATAACTATTTTTATTGTTGTAAACTTTACTACTTCATCGTCAGGACCCTTAATAATATCGTCAGGACCCTATTTTCTACCTTCATCATCAGGACCCTATTTTCTGTATCGTTATAACGTGTAGGACTCTCAGTAATTTATTACTTGTTTCTGTTATAAATTAAGGTTATGGTTTGTTTCGTATTATTGTGTATTTACGACATTTTGATGAATGAAAAAACACCTTTATCTTTAGCTTTGCAGCCTCCCACATCCTTCATTCGTGTTCTTTATGATTAGAAATTATCTGCCTGACGCAACGTGCTTGTAAACTCAACCGAAGACATTCTCTGATTACATCCGATTGATTTTGTTATAATAGAAAATCGATTTTCTGGCTTGATTGCATGAGTTAAAATTACGGCTGCGAAAATTGGATGCTGAAGTTTTTTTTCTAAAGGAAATCAGTTTAGCGAATTATTATTATTGTTCATTACGTGCATATTTATGATTATGTTGTCAAAGCTAAC
>BLXT01004727.1:1482638-1496716 GCA_019648995.1 Plakobranchus ocellatus
TATATATATATATATATATATATATATATATATATATATATATATATACATATATATATATATATGTGAAGCGCAGTGCTAGAACTAATTAACTGGCCAGTTAAGTTTATTAAGGTTGATTTACTAAAATAGGTAGAAGTAAAAAAAAAACAAAAAAGGGGCCGTTATCCTGATTTAAAAACTTTCACTTCGAATCAACATTCATAAACATTATTTAAGGAAAATGAATTTAAAAAATCGATCAAATCCAAGTTAAAATTTTTGTTTGTGATAAATACATAACTAACAACTGTCTTGGACTCAAATGAATTATAAATCATTAACCTGTTAAAAACTGTAACTTATTGTGAAATGTACGTATACCATAAATTTTGTAAAAACTTTTTTAAATCATATGAATCGATTGCAAGTTTTGAAGGAAAAGGCTTTATTTAATCAACACAATAACAATATTGATGATTTGATTGTAGCATCAAAAACTTTTGTGAGCCAAGTCAAATATTTAAAAAAAATGTTTTGTCAAAATACTCTTTAGACTTTAGAAAAAAAATAGCCTCGAAACATCATTCTCGCTTGAACAAAAAAAAAGCTGAAAAATATTATACGAAAATAAGCAAGTTTAACAAAGCCTAAAGTTTTACTGACAAAAATATTCATATCAAAGTAAACTATGCACGACGGTTTGAGATGTTCAGGCAAGTACCTTGTCCCTGAGGCAGACGGTAGGCAAAGATAAAATTAAAATCCATAGAATGCTGATAATTTTTCAAATTAACCTTGCACTTTCAGGCTGTTCAGAGAAATAAAACGGGTGTTCAACCCTTAAAAAAAAAAAAAGAAAAAGAAATATTTTACAGACATTATCAAAGATGTGACTAGATTGTGTTATGTACCTTGATTGAGGTGGGTGTCAAAGAAATTCAATTCTTTGAGTTATGCTTTAGGTACCTGATTTCATTCCAAAAACATTTTTAAACGATATTTATATGCTTTGAAATAAGAAAAATGATGATAAAATGAAACAGAGACAGTGAGAGTTGGAGAGAGAGAGAGTGGGTGGCTAAAGTAAATGGCAGAAGAAAAAAATATTTAAAAAAAGAAAGATGTGACCACAGTAGGAAATACATTTAATTATCATTAATACCGTTTTTAAAGTCATTAAATTTTAAAATTGAAATGTTTAAATGATTCACACAGAAATATAAAGCTGAATATAAACATGATACACATAGTATTATCTACTAAGCAAGCATATCTGGTTTCTTTTTTTTCAGCTGAACACAGCATCTTACCAATGAGGGAAATATATATATGCATTTTTAAAAAGTGAAAAGATAACTTTGTAAAACACTCAAATAGAATCAGAGCAAAGAAACAGAGGCCACTCGGCTAAAAAAACAATAATATAAAAAAATGATCTCAGGCATACTCAGATAGAATCAGAACAAAGAAATAAAGGCCACTTGGCTAAAAAAAGAATTTTTAAAAAAAATTACTCAGCTAGAAGCATTGACTAGAAATTCTTGGCAGCAAGCCGTAATTTAAAATTTTCAAAAGTTTGCAAAAAAAAGATAAATGACAATCAAACATAAAAAACAACAATTTTTACTATTTTTTTCTTTAAATATTTTTTCTCCTCTGCACCAACTCACGCAACTAAGGTCCGTAATAAAATTACAGCTATGTTAAAAAAAAATGTTTAGGAAAAAGTGAGATTGAAAAAGAAATTTTAAAAGAGAATTTCTATTCATGAGAAGCCTATAACTTGGTCCATAAGACAAATCTGAATCACAACAGTAAAATGGTAAAAACTGTTAATTAATGAACCATATTTTTTTTTTCCACATGATAATCTCAACAGCCAATAAACTCGGCGAGTCATGGCAGCAACTGGTACCTAAATTGAACAAAGTCAGAATGTTTTTTGGGTCATGTTTTTAAAATGTAAGTTTACTGTAAATGGCATGTTTCAACTAATGGATTGCAGAATGTTTTAAAGTGATGGAAGTGTCGTGGATAAAACAAAAATTATTAACATTGATTTTTTAATACGGAAAATACTTATTATCATTAAGTATGAAAGTTTCATTGACTCAATGATTGCAGATAATTTCTTGAACTTCAAAAAAAATCTTTTAAGTTGTTATTAGCACCTGGCTTCTTTTATAAATCCCAACTGATTGTATAATAATATACACAATGTTTGCGCATCTATATAACAAATTTTAAAAAAGATATATAATGTGCAAGTAACTCTCAAATAAACATGTCATTATTGAAAAGCGACTGAGTATGTTTTAGCGAAAAAAAGTTTAAAGCACAATAAAAATCATGCAAAAATAAAACAGTCAACCTAAGAAAAGAAAAAAAAAGCAATAATTAATTATTAAAAAGACAATTGCCAGAAACGCCTTTATTGTCTTTTTTCCCCCAAAATTAATCTTTAAGGCTTTTGAAAACAATATCATTAATTAAGAATCATTATCCTTGAAAAAAAAAGTTGAAGCAGAAATGTTTGAAAGCATCATACAACGTAGTTTCATTTTTTAAAGCTTAATCAGTTATCTGTTATAATGATACAATATAATGATAGTGCATAGCAAAACTCCAACTTTTAACTCAAGTGACAAAACACAAACAAAAAAATGTGAAGTTATTTCTCTAATCAATAGGCATAACTGACTTTTTGTTTCTTTGCCCTTTGTAACGCTAAGTTTTTAAAATTTGCAACAATAAGCAAATGAAGTTGCTAAGGTTAGAATATTCTCATAGAAAGAATTACATGGACTATTCAAGTTCTTGTTTTACTTTTTTTTTTTTCAGCTGATTCATCAATGAATTTGTAGATTGCAACAGTCGGCCATACCAGATCCTGATATGTGTAACATGAATCATAAGTAGTCTTAGCAAGTAAAATTTTCAAAAAAAAGATTATGATACAATTGTTTGCAAAGTAATTGCTCTATCAAGTTTGCATTAATATTTGTTTTAAAGAAAGGAGTCTAAAAACAATTCTGAGGCTCTTATAAACCGTAATTTGTTTGTTATATTATTGAAATTTAAGTAAAACTATGATTAAGTCAAAACAAATGTATAAAAAATAATCAGGTTTTAAATAATGCAGTTAAAAAAAAAAATTGTACAGTTCCTTCGATAAACCCACTTCAACAAAGAAAAAAAAATGCAGTAGGCTATGCTGACTCAGAAGTCCTCCAAAAAAAAAAAAAATTATTCATTTTAAATTCAAACTTGAAGAATCCATTGGAAAGAAAAAGAGAAAAAAAAAATAATTTTAAAAACCTAAGGTATATACAAAAGTTACAGAAATATCGATTTATTTTCCTTTTAGTATGATAACTATTAAGCTCAGCAACTGGGATTTTCAATAATATTGTTATAAAAGTATAAAAAGGAAGGTGTTGGTCACATTTACTATCATTTTAATTATCCAGTGAATTGTCTCAGTGCTTTGACTCATTAGGAGGCAGCTTCATGAACTGCTACACGATGCTTAAGCCCTTAAAAAGTATAGCACCAAGTCAGTAAGTAAAGGGCAAAATCTAAGATAGTGCTCAAGATCAAAATCTTGTCCTTCACTAGCTTTACAAAAACTTCACAGCTATTTATTGCTACATCGATCAAACTCACCATTTGTTAGGCATTAAGTCTAGGTTTCATGAAGGCTGCTTAACGCCTCCTCCTTTGACTTCACACACACTTACTTTCTAGAAGTAAGATTTTTATAGTATTATAAGTCAATATGTGTGAATATACATACATATCTCTAAGGGCATAAGAATCCGACAGGATCAAATACATATAATAATAGAAAATCAAAGACTCAATGGATGCAAAGCTTACTCAATGAGACAATCAATTATAAAAAAAGAGAGCAACTGCCAAAAATAAAATTATGTACCTACACATTTTAAATTGTTTTAGCAAGTTATAGAATCCATCAAGATCAAACACAGAATAAGATTTGATGTCATAGGAATTTAAACCATGCTGTCGTTTTATTTTGATAGTATAATTCCTAGTTGGCAACCGCATTCTTATTCTTTACACCATAGGAAACAAGGTCTCCATCATCTTTTTAAATTAATGATACATCAGAGGCCTTTGTCAATTAAGACTTCAGTATCATATGTCAGCAAGCCCTTAAATAAGGCTGACTGAGACCCAGAACATTGGTTGAAAGGAAATTATTTACACTCCTTAAAGAAAAAGACAAGATTCAATATAGAAATTCCATCAGAAAATGGATGAAAAATTGACTCAAGCTATTCTGATACACCTGCACTCCTTTGTACATGATAATGCATAAAGAAAGTCTTGATTTTCTGCTCATTGTGCATGAAACAAACTGTTGCCCATTCTAGACATTCAAAAATCTTCTTTCTTTTTACTATTTGTACAAGAGGGCTACTGGAGTGTGATGATGTAGATATCACAGCAAACCATACGCAGTTATGTTTACACTTTTTCCAAGAGAAATTTAAAAGGGAATTATTCAGGCAAACAATGGACTTAGTCATGCTAAAATTAATTACAAACTAGCATAGTGAACTTAGACAAACTAGAACTAAATACAAACCACCATAAAGAATTTGGACATTACTGTCATGATAGAGACTTTTATGTCATTGCTGCAACTGTTTTTGTTTGGAGACTATACTACAAGAATGTATAAAATCAAAATGGATCCTAATAAGTATATTTAGATTGAAAACCCAAAGACAATATTTGAGCAGCAGGAATTAAAATATTGAATAAAAAAATAATAATGATAAATTTTTTTGAGTAATCCACCAGTGGTTTAGATTTAATAGTGGTTAGGAAGTTAATTATGATTTTGATACTGCATCAGTACAACATCCATATTAAATATTATAATAAAAAAAATTGTCTTACAACTATTTTCTTGCTGCATTGTCAAGAGACCATACAGCAACCACAAAGGTTCAAACTTACCACTCCACAAAAGCAAGCCATAATGAAGCTTAAGTAAAGATGGGGAATGCTAGAACTTACAATACTATGGAACTCGAAATTTATTGAGTTTCAGGATACTATCTTGGAATTACTAAGGGAAATCACTTGATAAAAGAAATGTAAGTGTGGTTACTCCCCCTAGATTGTCTCAGACATAGACATTATTTGTCTTTCAATACAGTGATATACAGGAAGTTTTGTACTTTTTATATTAAAGTGAAGGGGGAACAAATAGTCTTTATTTTATAAAGATGGCTATAGGAATGTTTAGACAATCTACCCTATATTGTTCATTTTATCAAACTATATACTATCTACCTGAAATACCTACAAAATAAAAAAATCATATTTTCCATCTAATAAATATAGCTTGGAAATTTCGGATTTACTTTTTTTTTTTTTTTTAAGAAAGTAATGTCCACAGCAAAGAAACAAAATAGCCCCATCTCATACCAAGTATTATCCATACTCATGGCTTTCTCGAAAAAAGATGAGACTTTCCAAACCCCAGAGGCATCCAGAGTGGTCTTGTTGTTGTCTTTAATTGCTCGTTCTTGGGCCACCTTTTATTTTGGAGAGAACAGGCTGGAGAGTCCCTTTCCTCCACCCTATTATCAATTCATAAACGACAACCAGTAGCCAGATCAGAAATGCAGCCCAGGCCGAACCCTGAGTTTGAAAAAAACAGATAACAATAAACTGACGGCAAAGCCATGTGACTGTTGAGATATCCAAGGAAAAATAGACATGGCTGGGCTGAATTAAGCAAATTATCACTGAAACTCCCGATCACAGAATTAAACATTTAAAGTTTTAACTTTTAAAACATACACACAATAAGAAGCTAAAAAGATAAAATGCATATTCAACGAGTGAGAGAAAAACTCTGCAAAGAATTTTTGTAGTTCTTATAAAATCCAAACTTATATCAATGTAACTTCCCACTTTACTCAGCAAACATAACATTTCAATTCCCTCAGAAAGGGTTGAGTGATACAGACATGATGAATAACTATCCAGTTTTCTTTTATAAAGTTTATGACCATTAACCATGATGCATATTGATCTAATTCACATTGGCAAAGATTATAACCATTATCCATTATACTTGAACAAAAATTTACAGTTTACTGTGTAAAAAGATTACTATGGCAAATCAGCAAAGGTTATAAGCATAATACAAAATGATTCAGTTGACTTGAAAAATATGTGTGACAACTTGCAAAGCTCCTCAAACCAAATGTGCATGCTGAGTGTTTTATATTACTGCTTTCCATATCCATTTCGATAGATTTTTAGTCTGAATTTTGTTTTTATCTTAATTTGAATTGCAGTTAGGAAATTTTGAAAGGCAAAAACTCAGATTTACAACAATGAAGAGAAACATGTTAATGTAAAAAACTATATTTTGACTTTACAAAGGCCTATAACAGTGCTAGTAAATTCTAACGAGATTCATCAAATTGGCACACATATAACCATACAAATAAGATACATAAGTATCTTGACTACCCCAGCAAATGTTTTAACAATGCTGACATATATAAATATCTACTTTACCTCAGCAAAAGTAAGAGTCTTATAGAATGAGCGGTTCACACGATCATTAGGCAAAGTTATCCCATCATGGGCTGCACATCTGTGTGAAGGTAAAAAAATCACAAAAGTCAGGATGGCCCTATGAATACAATCACGTATTGTATTGTACCAGTTTCACAATAATGGATTAAAGAGGTTTTGAAAATTTCTGAGACATTACAAAAATGTGTTTTTTATGTGCCGTTTTTTTTAAATATTTTATTTTATTTTATTTTTTTTTTATACATATAGTAATTGGGCCATTCCATGTTACATGTGTTACACCTGAAGACTACTCTGAAAGCTTTTTTATGTAACTGACACATCAAATATGGAATTTCCTACATATTTTATATATATTTGTGTACAAAAATGATTACTCTACATAAATAAGACCTCTAGTATTACAGCTAACATGAACAAAGTGTCTGAGGATGGGTCTAAAGATGCGTTATGTGTGTTACTCTAAGAAAATCAAGCAATTTAGTTTAAATCATTCTTTCATCAATTACTTCAAAGTTTGAAGCCAAGTAATATCCAGCTTCCTCTATAACTTGTATAAATGATCACTCAGTATGGACAAAGTAAATTTAATTGTAAAAAAAATCCTGTTTTGAAATAAAATAGTAAAATGTGCGTTACGTGTGTTACATTTTTTTTGTTACGTGTAATACATCTTGAGATCCTGAATAGTTTATTTAGGTTTCCAGTCCATATTTTTTGGGTGGGTCCATTTCTCGTTCAAAAGTAGGATGCTGAAAGTGCTACCAGCATGGATGATTGTTCAAATCCCACAAAGAAAGATAATTTGATTTAAAAAATTTTTTTTTAAACTTTGAAACTTGCAAATCTTGTAACAGCAAACCTGGGCATAAAAAAAATTAGATCTTATTTTGAGCTATCTGATTGCAATATTTCATAATTCATGATCCAAAATCTGAATTGATTACCTATAGATTTAGACTTCCTCTCTTTATATTAAGTGACAAAGGCATTATCATTTTTGAAAATTATTTTTTGTCTTTTTCAAATTTACAGCACAGAAAATATTGTTCTTTTCTATTCATGCCTTGACGGTCTGGTCTCATTGTATTAGTAAATATGCTATTTGCTTTCTTATCAAAATTGCAGCCATGCTTGAGCTTGTCTTTTTCTGTTCGCTTTATATTTACAAAACCTAAGAAAGTAAACACAGGGTGGAGGCTACTATGAAGAAGGTCAGAGTTACATGTCACCTAGTGAGCTTCAAGAATACAGAAAGAAGGCATTAGAGCATGTTGTCACATGTCGACAAGTTAAAAAAGAGGAGCAACAGAAGGAAAATTGCAGATTGAGGTGCACAGCTTGGCACTACCACCATCAACAAAAAGGGGATTAGGTCAAGTCAAAGCTATTATCTACAGCCTACCCACCTCCCCTTGAAAAACACTTTTAAGAGGTTAATGCTGGGAAAATGAGAAGTTTTGGAGAGGGTGGAAGTGTACAAGACTCTGTCATGAGAAAATTTTTCAGGAAATTGACATACAAAACGACCAAATTTTTAGTAAGCAAAAAAAAATCTTAAGAAATTTAGTCTGCCCGGTTCCTGTAGGCTCTCAAAGTCACTTTATTTTTGATCATCAGTTGTAGATGTTGCTTTGTGAGCTAAGTAACGTATATCATGTACATACTACATGCATTCATTGGTGTAACACTTGTCAAAAAATTGTGTAACACACGCAAAGTTACGTGTGTTACAAATTTTAACCCCCCAAAAATGAAAAATGTGTGAAGTTCAAGCCAATTTCTTGATTTTAATGAATAGTGTATAGGCATTTGTGGAAAATGTCAGACTTTGGAGAATAAAGATTCAGTTGTTATGAAATAAGGAAAGTAACATGGTTTAAACGTTACGTGTGTTACATGGCATTTACAGCTATGTTAATTTTTCCATTTTAACAAAATCGCCAGAATTGTTACACAATGCATGATTTTTTTAAAAGGAAGCATATTCTAAAGAAGCATAAAATAAAAGAAATGAGCCATTTTCTTGTCTCTTAATGTACATTCAGTATCCTGAAAGTTGCATAAAAAATACATGTCTGTTTTTACAAAAATCAACCCTTGCAAAAGCAAGCCAATCAAATATTTTGTGCAGCTTTCTTTTATTTTCTTTTGGTACCAGTGTGTTCTAAACATTTTGTCATATGAAAAAAACAAGTTTTCAGACTCTGTGATCAATTTTAATTTTTCACCTACTGGTTGATATCTCATATCCATAGAATGACCCAATTCAACATACCAGGTGGCATGTTAAATACATATGATATTTAAAAGAATGCTACTGGCTTGTTTCTGATCCATGAACATCAAAATAAAGTGTTTAAAAATGATTTTAATGTAAATTTCTTTTCTTTTTTTTTTTTTTTTTTTGTTTTTGGAGGGGCCGGAAGGCTTACTCTGATCTATTTCCAAAGAGGCTGTTGCACAGGTGATATAGGCCACCTGAAATCATGCTTGCAGTAATAAGCAGCAGTATGAGCAGAATGACATCGAGAAAGAGGATGGCAAGATGGACACCATACAAACTAAACCAGCTGGGAAGGGAACCAAAAAATAACAAAACAAAAAAAATGAGAATGCTTATGAATTTTCAGCATCAACATGAATAATACAAACTTTTGCTGTAATGGAAAAATTGAAGTGTGCATCAGATATTTGTATTATGCATAACAAAAAAACTCTTCTTGGAATTTTGAATCCTCAGAAAAAGAGATTTGACACAATATTATAAACTTACATACAATGAGCCATCACAATGAAAATTTTACAAGAAAGAAAGAACCAAAAAACAATTAAAAGATTAAATAATTTAAGCATGTTAATAAATCACCTCATGAGCCTTCTTTTGCGGCTTTATTGTATTATTGGTGTATTAAATCTATAATTCAAAATAAGATATGTTACTGAAATCACTTAATTTAAAAGTAAGTTTCTCTCTTAGCTAGGGTATTTATCTGTACCACCTGTGACAATTTTTTTTATCTGAGTCAGCATACCACAAGAATCAGTAACAGATTTTCCTGGACTCTTAATCTTCGGATAATCAAGTAAAACCCAGAAGATAAACAACAGCTTTACAAATTGATCCAGGTCGGTTTCAGATTTAGCATACATTAGCCATTTTTGTCCTAAAAGTATGACTCTCAGAATCTACACATTTTCAAAACATTTGCAAACAAATATCATTCGTAACAATGTTAATTATCAACCTTATCAAGATTAAATACTTAGTTAAAATGCTATGGAAAGGCAGCCAAGGCATAAAAGGATTGAAGATGAAGTAATTTTTTTTTTAATTAAGAAGTGAATAAGTTTATTACTAAAAAAAAAGAGCATAGGCCAAAGTTCTTTACTTATAGCTTGGATAACAATCATTCTTACAGGATTTATGCCAGAAATGCTGAAATGGAGGCACAGTTTGAATAATCTTACCAAAGATCTTAAACATAAAAATTGTTCGCTTAGAGTTTTTTTACTCTTTGTTATCTGATGCTTTTTCACACTTTCATTTCACTATTTAATCATGAACCCCACCTTGTTCATAGACAACAGGACATTAAATTTGCATAGATCTTAATATCTTTAGGCCTTATAATTTTGCATCTTATCTTTCTTGAATTGAAGGGTCATATTACACTTCTGCTGTCCTCAACTTAAATGTCTTTGATCCCATTAAAAATTCTGACCTAGTTTACATTCAAATCAACAGCCTTAATTTTGTCAAATCTTGCAGCAAGTCTTAAAAAAGTCAGTTATTTGTCAAAAGTTTCATACTCTTTTGTTCACCTGATCAATCATCAAAAGGTATTATGATGCCAGCAATATAAGAGAAGCTGGCACACTGAGGAAAACTGAGTAAAGTGAGCAATCAGTTGTCCCCTTGATGCTTCTTTGTGTTCTCATTTCACCTTTTTGTTTCGTTCTCAAATTTTTTAAGATGGGTCAAATACGTGTTTTTGACAGTAGTTTTTGATAAATATTTGATTTCAGTCCTACTGAAAATCAAGGGTCTTTACTCATTTCCATCCTTTTCTTTTCATGGAATAAAAGTAATTGTTACTTTTTAAAATCTTTGATGAGACGCAGAAAAGTTTTCTCATTTAAAATGATAACATGTAAATTACTTGTGTGCAATTATTTACTTTGCACCTGCCATTAGCAACAGCATAACTTGTGATAAACTGACTTTCATGATTTTAAATTACTTGTATTTAAGGCCACTCACCCAGCTACGGTGCTAACAATAGAGATGCGCTTATTCCCAACCTTGTAGAGTAGCAGGAGAATACGAATCACACACAGAATGAGGAGCATTATGGCACAGGCCAGGATATATTCACAGATTGAAGCCGCTCCAAATCCAGACGAGTCCGCAAAGAGAAAACAGTTATCATCTGCATCTTTCTGTGAACGTTAAATTAATAATAGGATTTGCAAGCAAAACATCTGTTAGTTAAGATACCAAATTACTGACTAAAAACTGGGGAGAATTGATTTCAAGAAAAATATATTTAGAAAACAGTTGTCTTGCAGTTAGGCTTGATTAATTCAACTCTGAGAAGTTTTTTTCATCTTTTTTAGATGTAAGTGTCCAGTAACATGTCAATATGAGATGTTTTGCAGATGTATGTCATGTGTAATTTTAAATATTAAAGCAGTTGCAGAATCATCAACTTTTTACATCCAATATTCTTATCTTTGGGAGAGACTTTGGATGTTCACACCATTGAAAATTGTGGTTGGGAATCTCTGGGAAGCATGAAACCTATTTATCCATGCCGATGTAACATGGATATAAATTAATTAATAAATTATGGTAAAATTAAAAAAAAATAATAACAATTTAAGCCAATTTCCTTTGTAATAATCTTCAAAATATTTATTAATACAGATGATTTACTCTGGTATTTGGCTATCATTCAGTCATATTTAACAGTTTCATGTAAAAAATAAAAAAACAGGCCATAGATACTATTATTGAGATCAGATGAGGTGGAAAAGACGGCTCATATGTGACTTTTAATGCAACTGAGGGCTTTAGAATTTATAAATCAAGGCCAAACAAATTTTTCATTTGATGTAAAAAAAAAGAGAATCTTGGGATATAAAAAAATCAGTTCCCAATCCAACTAAAAAAAGAGTAATGCTTTGTTCATTGTAGGCATGTTCATGTTCATGAAAATCAATTATAATAAGGTTTTACTCCAAATAAAAACCAGCCTGAAATGTTCAGCATGTTCCGGAGCACAATTTTTTCTGCTTAATTTTCTTGCAGCTTCATTCTTTAAAATCTTGATAATGTATTTGGATTTGACACTGAATCTAGTTTTACACACTTGTTTCTTTCTTTGGAAAAGATGTATTTATATCTATAAATTTGGTTAGTATCTAAAGAGATTTCAAGAAAATGTAGAAAATAAGAAGGAGAATAGGTTGGGGTGACATCTGAGGTTTATTTACTTGCTGTTGTTGTTTTGTTCTTTTTTCAGATGATTTTGCATGGTCAAAGTAGCAAATAGAAAAAAAAACTGTTTAGTAAGTATTGGTAGGTGTTCAATTTTCTTTTCCAAAAGAATTTGTTCCACCAGACCACCAAAATTTATAATGAATATATGACAATCACAAATCCAGCACATGATCGAAAATTTCAACAAATTGTTTGATGTTGACCGAAGAAAAGCGATTGATGTTGATAAAAAAAAACTTGATTTGTTGTTCCATGTTCAAATTTAAAAGTAAAAATAGTCCTTATAGCGTCTTTGTGTCAATACGCACTTATTTTTAAACAATGTTTTTTATATTAAATAATTCGTTAGTAGTAGGGCTTTTAACTTTTTATTGTCAGTCGTCAGATGTATTATTAAGTTTAGTAGTTTTGGGAATGTAAAAGTTGGTGTATTATAATATTTTTAGGTCTATTTTGCATTGAGTTTGAAAGTGATGTTATCATCAGGTCTTTTCTGGCGCGGCTTGAAGCGTGGGCTCGCTCATTCGGCTCACAGCTCTCTCAGAGACAAGACGTGTCTTGATCCTGACTAGTATACTTTGCTTTTTTTAAACATACTTCACTATATTACTATTTAAGAAGAGTCAAAAGAAGACATGTAAATAGTTCTTGAAAAACAACAAGAGCAGGTAAAGTTGTATTTTAATTAAAATTATTTTTTTTTCTTATAGTGTTTTAGTTTTATACATATATTATTATAATGTATTCACTTTATCTCTTAGAAGTCTAGATTTGAAGCAACTTGCTCATGAGCATGAGACGGTTATACCTCTATACATGTATAAGACACAGTCTAAAATGCACATTTAATTTAGACAGGCTGCTCCTATGTCGATCAAGTTTTGTTTACTTGATCACATTAATTATTTAATACTTGGTTATTTCTTTTTCTTTAGTGTCTCAACTTCAATTAATTACAAATAATTTTATCGATTTTTATTGTTAGTGAAAAAGTTGTATAAATCCCGCCTCATTGTTAAAGTGATGCACTAACTTGTAGTTGTAGACTTGTTCATGAGTGGTCCCACAGGAGAACAATCTAACTGATGTTAGCTGTATCTTACTAAATCGCAGTGTGCTTTATGTGCGCACCAGTGCTTTAGCGCTACTCGTATTTTGCTGATCTTAAGTTACATATTGTGGAGAAATTTATAAGGATTTCACTTTGTTCGTGACTAATATCACTTTGTGAAATATTATGTATTTCCATTTTCATTATCGTCGATAAGAGATTATTATGGCTGGTTAATGAGTATCAAGGGCTATAACTGTAAAAATTTTTGGTTACTTAGGGCACCACGAGTTACTTCCAGTGTATAGATGATAACTTTTCTGCTTTGTTCTACTACTAATCAGTCGTGGATTTATGTTTTATTTTCCTTTTTAACGGTTACTTTATTTTAATTTGCATGCAGATTCATCTTATTCTTTCTGCCTCGAGCCTGACATGGAAGCTTACGAAAAGTAGTGTTGTGCTTTATTTTAGAGAATAGACAGTTAATATTTGCTCTCTTAGTGACTTGTCTAGTGTGTGTATTTTCATTCTCTTGTGTGTACAAACTGCTATTTTCCTTTTGTTTAAATACTTTTGACCTTTACTCTATATATCCTCTCTTTATTGTTGTCATCTTTTTGTTGTCTATTATGTAGGCTCTAGGTGACTTGGCATGATATTTACTATTGACTTAAATGGTTTTAATTAATCAGACGTGTGCATTATTTTGATATTTTCCCCTCAGCACGGAGAGGGCCGGTCTGGTTGGGTTTTGTTTTGTTTTTTTAGTATGCTCTAAAACGAGTTCATTCGGTGGAGTTTTTATAAGTTTTGTTTTTTAAGTAATAGTATGTTCTAAAAATGAGTTCATTCGCTGGGGCTTTTATGGCTTTTTATGGGTTTTGTTTTTTAGTATGTTCTAAAAATGAGTACATTCGGTGGGGTTTTTATGGCTTTTTATGG
>BLXT01004727.1:1598968-1613858 GCA_019648995.1 Plakobranchus ocellatus
AAGAAGAAGAAGAAGAAGAAGAAGAAAAAAGAAGAAGAAGAATAGTAATAATAATAATAATGAAAAGGTATACATAATTTGTGTAGCATCTTCTACAACAAAATCAGCTCAATGTGTTGTTCAGCTTTATCTTAATAAGTTTAAATTGGTGACTTTGTCCTTTTACTATCTTTATCAGCCACCAGAGCATGTTCAAGATCCATAAATTTATTTATTTATTTCTAAGAGTGCAGTACTTGAATATTTTCCTACTTTTATTCTTGGGTAAAGATCCTTATGTTTGTTCTTGCTGTAATTTCATGAATTTTTTTTTTTTTATCTTTTGCATTTTGTTTTTGTCTTTGTTTTTGTTTTTTCATCGCCTTTAATTCCTACAAATAACAAGGTCAAGAATCCTGGACTTTTGAATCAAGCAGAACAGACATTAGAACAAAGGGGAACAAACACAGTTGTTAAATTCCTCAAAATTATCTATATTATCAGCGGAGAGCATACCATGCATCATACAAGACCATACTGAACTCAGAGCTGTCAGACCTGAAAGGAAGCAACACCATCGGCAATCCATTAATAGAATCAGTGCAGAACATAAAAACCACGATTAAAGTAATAGCTAAAAGAATGGCATTCAACGCAATAATAACAAACATGGCTACACATCAGACCTCTTGTTGAGCGACCCTAAGCAGAGAAGAGGAAAAAAAAAATATGAGTTGAAATATAAAACTTCAAGGATGAAAACCCAAAATATACTATGAAAAGAAAAAAAAAAGCAAATGACATTTATAAAGCAGAATTCTACATTGCCATGTTCAAAGCAGTAAAAAAAATTTCACCAAAGACCCTTCCTTTGAGCTTTCTTCACACTTCAAGTGATTTAAGGTATTGGATTTGCATGGATCAGTCACAGTTCTAATCTTCTCTGTTATATACCATAATATCATAATAGATTACAGACTAAGTTTTATAACTTTGATTACATGAACAAAGAGAATACAAACAACGTGAATCTGAAAAAAGGTAATGGAAGATGGAATTCATAAGTTAAGTCTGCATTTCAAAGAAACATTCGCATTAAAGACCAATTGATGTGAACATTTTCAAGGCAAAGATTCACATGATTTACTTATGTAACTGTCTATCAAGAAGCAAATTGAGCTTTTAACTCTCCAACAAAAGCTGAGGAATTTGTGAAGCGTTTCAATAACTTCAATAATAAAAAGACACCAGAGGATGAAAGAAACACAGAGTTAAGAGCACCACAGTAACATGCAGCAGAAGAACTGGTCACCATAATGATGTGGAAAAAACTAAACAAAGGCACCATCAAAGAACCTTTGACTGACTCCAAACATACATTTTTGAGAAATAATTACTCACTGTATATCTATAACCATCCTGAATGGAAAAGACCGCATAAGATGGGAAAAATCAGCTATGCAGCCAGAGTGGCCTATGACCAGACCAAAGCACAGCTTAAGTAGTGTGGATGCACATTAGCTTGTGATGAAGTTAGGGTATGATAAAAATATGTAGCATTAATTATGTCCTTCAGTAGTATTCATAATTCAGCACTATGTAAATCTTGAAAGATATTAGTGCAAAAAGGCCAACTGAGGCTTATTTGATTTCCTCTGAGCTATGCATTGCTCAACAGAAAATTCCAAAGAGGAAATGAGCAAAATCTTTAATTTGAACATTATAGGAGCACCAGGATACGTTTTGTCAGTATCTGTTCAGTCCTCTTCATCACTTAGCTTAAAAATACACTTTAAAGAGGTAAAGCATCAGCGCCCAAAACGTCAAGCCGTGAAAGAGCCTTCACAAAAAAAATCCTTAACCCCTTCCTTAAAAACAAATCAACACAAATACATAATATATATGTATATTATATATATATATATATATATATATATATATATATATATATATGTATATATATACTCACAAATAAATATATGGGCCTATAATGTTAACCTTTTAAAAACCATTGACATCTCCACTGTGGAAAAATAAACACTGGTAAAGCATCTGTATTTATGCAGACACTATATTCTCCCGCTCTTATTCAGATGAATGCCCAAGAGCTACAAAGAAATGCTAATAAAGCTTGGAGGCAAGCATTGGCAACAAGGGAAAGATATCAACACACCAAAAAATTAATATTCCGTACAACAAAGATCATGTCAACTTCTAGAGAAACTAATGACTACTTTCAGATTATGACTATGATGACTGTTTAATTTTAGTTGATCAATTCCAATTGAACAATGACTTTTGAAATACAAGGCAGGTGCATTTTTTAAAGCCTGGCCTTAATAAGTCCAGAAGCAGACCATTAACAATGCTTCAAACAATTCTGAACAACAGCATTCTCATTGCAACCTCTTTAAATTTAAATACAAAAGCAACAATTAACCTGAGCTCTATAACTAAAGACCAAAATACAAGAAAAATCTCTCACTGTTAGATGAGATTGGAAGCTAAGAGTCCTCTTAGAATGTGCTTAGTTAAGTTTGTCAGATCCAGACATTGATAGACACATATTCTGATGCAAAATATCTGTTTGATCCCTCTGAATGTAGGCCTAGCCTTGTAGAAAAGATATTCACAGACCCTTCATTTTCTCTTAATATATTACAGAATCTAGAAATCAGTATCGTTTTAGCAAGTTTCTCCTCCAGATTAAAAATTGTTCATCCTATAATGGCGTCTAATATTTCATTCTTCGCAACTCAGTGAGTTTCTGGCTCCAGGTGCCCACAATCCAGTTAATGTTGACTGTCAGATCATGGAACTTGTCAGGCGACGCATGGAGATGAGGGGAGATAATGCTCCAACACGGTTTGTGTTTGATGAAGCTCAGGTTAGTGCCGCACACCCTGTCCGGTTAAACTGATTTTAAAATTAGTTTTTATTCCTATACACTCTCATTTTTGTTTTCTCATTACAGGTTTTGTAAGATTTTTTTTTCTTTTCATCTTATCTTTTTTCATGTTTTCCTTTCTTTGCTTATTTCCTTTTTTTTCCACATTGTCAACTTGGATGAAGTCAGCTCAGCTAGCGACAAATCAGAGGGTAGAAATCAAACTATTAAGACAATCTTTCCAAGCAGATTAAGGCAAAATGATTAGTGTGATGCATGCAAGGGTGTTGATAACTTAAAGAATTAAAAAGTCAATTGGTCAGTATGGGTTATAATTTAATTCAATAAGTCTGTTGGTTTTTTCAGCAAGCTAATTCTCAAAAAATTAATCTAAGTACATGTATTTTGTCATCTATTTGGCTAGGTGTATGCTAAGATAATTAATTTATTGCATGGAATATTAGAGAAAACTGTTAGAACTAGCTGGCACTATTTTTGTAACATGCCCTTGTACAGTAAAAATATGGTTTTACTTTATTGGAATTTTCCCTTTAAAATTTGATAACCAATTAAGAAATTAACACATTTCATACTGAATATGGGATAGAAAAAAAATTTTAAAAAACTTGCACACCTTGAGAGTTGTGAGAGTTTTATTTTTTTGACTGTTAAACAATTTATTAATTTTCTTTGTGTTGATATTAGGACTTTATTATCAGTCTGCACTTAAATTTTAATACTCTGTTCCGCGACTTTTTTAATGTCTGACTCAATTTTATCCTAATTGGTCACTTCATTGCATATAAAGAGCAAAGGTACGGAATTTAAGTTAAATTTTTTTTAAATGGAAAGACCTTTATATTTTTTGTTTTTTTTGTTTTAGTTTTTTTTTTTTAATGCTCACATAATTTTCTTTCAGGATCATATCTTCAAACTGATGAAAAGTGATAGTTACAGTCGCTATCTCCGCTCAGACCAGTATAAGGAGTTTCTATGCGGGACCAGAAAGAAAGTGAGGCACCTACCAGTCATTCAGTCTGACTGGGCTGCTAGCATTTTCAAACACTAAGTGTTTGTGTGTTTGTTGAATTGCATTATAGATGGCGGTCGCACCTAAGCTTTGTGTGTGTCTCTCTATACCATTTCTTCTAACGACTTTTTGATGCACACCACTCTCGGTTATTACTCTTGCTTAATTTACTTACCGCATTGGTGTTTTTAATTTTGTTTATTTTGTTTCATTTATTTTTTGTTTTGTCTTTTTTGTGTTGCTGTTAAATAATTTTATTTTCAAGTAGGCCTACAGTTTGTACAATTTTCATATTGTTTTTAGCTTTTCTTTCTATCTTTTTTTTTTATTTGTTTGATTCTCTTTTTATTTTAAGGTTTGTAATTGGTTACATCCCAATTTTCATTTAACTTAATTTTGTTGTACATTTATTTATACATTTAGAAAACAAATGTTTGTATATCTTTTGTTTTTTTTAAGTCTAACACCATTTTCCCCAACAAAGAGAACACAAAAAAAAAGTGCTTATTGCAAAAAAAGATGTTTGATTAATCTGTGTCATGTTGCAAGCGCATAGTTTTTGTTGAAATAGTCTCCCTGTAACGAAGTTTTACTACTCTTTTTTTTTTTTAATTTCTACTTCTTTTTACTTTTGTGTTTTGTTTTTATTTTTGAGTTATATTGTTTCTTTTTCTATGATACTAAAGATAATAATAACTATACCACTCATATTCGTTAAGCAATCTCTGTGATTAAAGGAATTTTTACAACAATTGTCCGAAATGAGATAATAGCTTGCTAGTCTTCATTTTTTTTTTTTCAATAACATGCATTTGTCATCTAACAAGACACTGGCTGTTTATGTAACTGTTGTAGATCCCTCTAAATTTCTTTTTGTTGTTTATTTTTATTGTTATTTTCCATAGACTTTTGTTGGTTTTTTTTAACTCAATGTTATTTTTTTTTAAAGTGACTTCTTGCACTTTAACAATTTTATTACTTTATCTTAGGCTAAAAAATCCAATATGAAACACATAGAAGCTTTTATTGTAGTGCAAGCACCTTATAACCCAGTCACGTTCATTCTTTTGAAACTTGGCTTTATATAAGGTTGCTCTTGATAATGTAGAAAGCTGTGATTTTATGGGGTGGCTCCTGTTATTTTACCTTTTTAAAACATCTTTACATTACCACACATACTTTAAGATCACTGCCTATGATGGATTTATCTCATACTGGCAATCAGCAATCAGCGTTATGGCCCTTGAGGGGAAGTTGACACTGATCTTAATTGCTTGGTACTCAGAACTTGGGAATGAAAGTCCATAAATAGTAAATTAAAACATGAAACTAGGCTAAGTTCTACCATACATAGTTTACATTCAAGAGCAACTGTAAAGAAACTAAATTCGTGGAAAATAACTTAAGTCATACATACTAAGTGTTCTCCAACGATTGTACCAAGATTCATTTTGACTTTTGTTTTGGTTGTGATTTGTTGTAAAAGTCATAAGTTTTCATGTTCTTTTGTGTTCCCATCTACTCAATTCCATATGGCCTCACAAGAAAAAAATGTATTTTCCCATTGTCCTCCTCATCTTACGTTTACCTCTTTGTAGATTGTTTCACCCTTTACCCCTGCATTTTTTATATTGTACATTAAATTTTTAATTGATAATTACTAGACATTGTATAAAACCATGATTTATATCTATAGTCTCCTCTTTCATGCCATAAATAACTTCCCAAAAAAGCTGTAACAATTGATAAATACATGCTTATGTTTGAACTTTCAATCAAACAAGAGTAACAAAATAAGTTTTCATTTGTTGGTCATTAAATTTTCATAACACTGTGTGTCATATTGTGATAATGATTTTTTATATTTTTGAGATAGCATTTTGTGCCAATCAATAAACTAAAATAACTTAAAGGGTGTGCTATATAAGTAAGTGTGTAGGTCTATATAAAAGACTTCTTGGCTTCCAAATTGTATACATCATTGTGTTGTATTTTTGTGTGTGCATCATTTGATACTAAGATCTTTCTGACAGTCTGTTTTCATGATGGCGCGATCCTTTGTGGACTAATTTGCCAATGCATCTAATGCATCTCTGCTAGTTATATTTTCTTTTTACTTTAGAAAATTCTTGCCATATATGTTGCGATATGGTGTGAATCGTGATGCAATTTAAAAAGTGTGTGCTTGTTTTATGTGCTTTTGTCAATATACCATTAAGTATTTTACTCATTATGCCTCCTTGCAACAACAAAACAAAATATTAAAATTTAAATGTGTTATTGCATGTAACATGGTCAAGAAAGTTTCATATTTTTATATTTATAGCTTGTGAACTTCCTTGAATTCAATTATTTATGTGTTGGAATTTAAATGAATTTTCTGCAAGACAAAAAAGAGCTGACAATCCCACTCCTACATGAACCTTCCTTTCTTTGAAATCAATTTTTCCTGTTTATTGTTTTCATTGCACATTTGTGACAGCTTTGAGGAAAAAAAGCACCATGGTTAATAGTTTTTGGGAGGAAAGAAAATGCAAGCAATTGCCCAAATTAATGACTAACATGTTATCTCTCACATGTTTAAAAATGAGTGAAATTAAAGGCTTAGGAGATTTTTGAGAAGTTAATTTATATCAGTCTGTAATGGTAATCACTTTTGTAAAAGAGCTTTCCAAAAAATTTTTTCAAAATTATAGGATAGCTTAATGAAAAATTCAAAGGAATGTATGACATATCTTAATTTATGTGAAAAGAGTGCAGGTATTTTGATAATCCAAGCATTTCAAATGAGTTAAATATAAGAATTTGGCCATATCAACCTTACTCTAACTCAGTAAGTCTACTTTTTCATTCAATAAAAGTTTGCAAAAGTAAAAATAATCTTATTAACATAACAGAAACTATGTGCCATTTCTTACAATAAAGGAACTATACAGTTCTAAAACTGTTTAAGTTTTTCGTTAATCTTAGTCATTTAAGTAAAAAATTTATGATATGAATGAATCAAATTGGCTGCATATGCTAATTTTATAAAAGTTGTATGAACATGAATGAATCAGGCAAGATTTCTCCCTATTTGCATTAACAATCTTCATAAAATGACATGAATAATTTTCTCCGCTAAATAAAGTTTTTAAGTTTCTCTTTCTGCTCAATCATAGTACCCATTATAATTGAGATGACAGGTAGAAGGAGAGGCTATTTTGTACGAAATTGTTAGGGAATCTAGAGATGCTGGATTAACGAATGAGCGAGTTGTAGAGAGGAACATTAAAATTTGCCCAGGTTAAAAAACGTTTTGCATTAGTAGAATGGTATAAGATTTGCTCATTATGTTTTGCACCCGCAGTATTTTTTTAACACCATTTTGATTTCGGGCATTAAAATTGTACACATTCCATGGCTTTCATTTATTCATCAGCTTCTCACGTTAGAGATAACTTTTGTATATTAATAATTCCGGAATGTTTTTTTTTAATTGTTTTTTTTTTTTTTTTAAATATCATATCACGTTTTGATATTTCTTAAAAACAGCCTTTAAATATTCTAAATAACATATATATATATATATATATATATATATATATATATATATATATATATATATGTGTGTGTGTGTGTGTGTGTGTGTGTATTGGGCTCATTTTTCGTTTACAATTTCTAATTTAAGTTATTTCTCAGATAATAGAAACTAGCCATTTTATGGAGTATTATTAAATCTTTAGGAATAGAGCCTCACAAAAGCAATGAAGGAATAACTTTTTAAAGGTTCCAGGGAACTATTTATATCTTTTGATTTATTTTATTACATATACAAAATATTTTAACCAAATCAGAGACTTATTTGATACATGACTACAATGGGAAAGCTGCATACAGAGAAAGTCCTCATCATATGTCACTTGCCACATTATTTGTCACTCACTGTTGTCTGTTTTCTGTTTTCCTTGCACCACTTGCTGGCAAATCCTTTATTTCAAGTCATTCATTACATGCTGCTTGATCTATATTTCCAAAGTGTTTAAACATTTGCCGCATGGACAATCCACTTAGGTCTCTCTATGCTGTTTGCAATAGATTCAATATAACATTCAATTAGACTCATATAAGTGTCACAGATTTATGACAGTCATGAAAAATGTTGAGTCATACACGAACCAGCCTTCAGTGCTGTCTGTTTCTATTTATTTATTTTTCTTTTTTTTTTTTTTTGTAGCAGTTCTTCCATCACTATTCATTTTATTAAAGGCAGTCCAAACAAACAAACAAAACAAACAAGTGCATTTGTTATGAGTAACTTGCACAACTGAAACATGTTTTAAGTGACATAAAATTATCTCATCTGTGAGTCAAGAAGCTCAAGGTGAATGATGAAAATTTTTAATATGTCTCAATTTTTAGTTAGCAATTAATTGTGTCAGACATCTTTCATAACATGATGTGTTATAAGCAAAAATATCCAGTGGCGTATGATGTTGGCTAGATGACTTAATCTGTATGATGCCTGACTAGCACTCATATCACCATTTACTATAGAGGACCGTTTAATTTAAATCAATGAAATCAATGTTCAACATACCTTAATATAATAAGACTTATTACAATCAGGAAGTAATTTAATGATTCTCATCCTTAAATTTAGTTCACTTTTGTAGATGTTTTATGACACATCTGTGAGGTAAACCATTTAAAAAAAAAAGAGAAATTCTTTGCAACATTGTCAGGCTGTGATAGTCCATAGCTCAAAACATTGTGTGTGTGCATTGTAAAGTGCTAAGGAAAAAAAATTATCATATGTCTCTTTGACTGCCCAGACAATTTGTTTGAATTTTAAGAGTTGAAAAAAAAAGGAAATGCAATCCTAAAGGCAGAGAATAATAGTTTATTTGTCGAATAGTAACAATATGTGGCAAAGGATTAGCTATAAAATTTATTATGTTTAAGTATAAAGTGTGAGCAAGATGCATAAAAGTTTTTGGGTTTTTTTTTTTTTTTTTAATTTCTTTTAAAATATTACTTCCCAAGTTCCGATACAATAATTTATACAAAGGCCTTGATGGCTCCTAAAATGAGTGCAATAGATTTACATTTTTTAGTTAGGCACATGAAATGATATGTAGCCATAACGACACCCTTGTTTGCAGTTCCCAGACCTCTGCATTTACAATTTAAAAAAGAATATTGAAGAAACCTTGGTCTTTCTTGTTTTTATGGTTTAAAAGGCTTCTTGTGCAGTTTGAGGTCTCAGTTCGGCATTCTTTCAATGCATAATTTGACAGAGATCAAAAAACTTTTTTAAAATAGTTTCTTAATATATGAAACACATCTTAAATTAATTTGCTCCCTTATACTTCAATCCTTATAAACAGATTTATTTTCTTAAAATTTTCTCTGCCTTTTGACCATTACCTTAGAGGTATGAGGTCCAATTATGATGATATCAATTTCCAATATAAGATCATAAAAAAAACTGTTCAAGTTCTTGGTCTTAATTTCGAATCTAAAAAAAAATTCGTATCGCTGTTGATTTTTGTGCTATGGGTGTTGTTTTTGGCGCTGTTTATTATTAATACTGCCTTGTTTCTTGCCACTTTGGCTTCATCGTTTAGTTGATGTATCATAGCCAAGTGTAAGTTATATATAGGCTTTGAGGATAAATACAGAATGCATTGATTATTGATATGCGTAGACCAAAGTGAATAGTTCTCAATATCTTTTCATTCTCTCAATATTTACTTCTGACTCACTGAATTTGTCTTCATATATTCTTCAATTTATGCAGGAAGGATTCAAGTTTAAAATACACTTTCAAAGTTCTTTCAAGCCCCTATCTAAAGCTCATTCTCATATTTATGGCCTTCTTTTTTAATGCCCGTTACCTGCTAGATTAAAATGTGCAGAACCTTTTCTTTATTGATTTTTTTTTCTAGGTTCTCTTTGCTTTTAACTTCTTTTCCTTGCTAGATTAACCCGCTGCACCAATTTCAGTTCTCCGTTCTTTGATAGTCTCTTCCCTTTTTAATAGACCTAAATTTTATTTGCATACATTATGATATGATGTACTGTCATAAAACATTTCCATCGTAGGAGTTGCAAACACAGAGAAGTCATCCAACTCATCAGTCAGTGCAAACAAGTCATGTAACCCAACATTACTTAGTTTTACGCTTACAAACATTGCCTTAAAAGATACAATAGCTGTTATAGGTTAGCACTAGTTCAGAGGATGCAAGAATTTTATGATTAAAACCTCTCGCATGAATTGATGAGTTATAGAAGTTGTGTTGGGGCTGAGAGCTGAAGTCCATTGTTTCAATTGCAAACACAGCCCAGCCCTTCTTTTTAGCTCCTCTTTCCTACTAGATAAAGTTCCTGCAGCACTCCCAAATCTTCCTCATTTTTAAGGCCTGCTCCCTTGTTAATTCTCTTTTCCTGCACCAATTTACGTCATTTTCATTTTAAAGCCTCCTCCCTTTCTAACTTCCCCTCCCCCCCCCACACACACACTCACACACAAGCACACACACACACACACACATACACACACTAGATTAAGTCTTTGCTCTTATCTCTGTTCTCCCCAATTTAGGTTTTTACCTCCATTTTTAACTCTGTTTTCATGCTAAATGAAGTCCTGCAAGAATCTCAACTGTCATCTATTTTTAAGCTTTCCTCCCTTTTAACTTATTTTCCCTGCCTGGTTAAGTTCCCAAAGATAAAAAAAATATATATATATATTATTCTCATTTCTCTCAATTTATATTAATAGCAATTATATTGTGATTAGAATACTATCTCCACACCAAAGGGTGTTGCCTGAAAAAATTGCTTGTAAATAATGTGCATAAAAAATTAAACCCTCAAATATTTATGAGTATTGCATGGTTGCATCCTTTATGATTCATATACCATGATATTTTAGCATAAAAGAGACCAGTATGTTTATAATTGTGCATTATTTGTCGTCTTGTTTCTTTTTTTTTTTTTTTTTTATTTAACTACTGATACTAAAGCACCAAGGAAGTTGGTGTTTTTCCATTTCAAATTGTTTAATTTTGTAAAATTAAGTGCTGAGATGTTCAGGACATGAAATGTGCAACAGGAAGATGTTTTATATCAATAGTGTATCTTTTTTGTTGTGGTTCTTGTGAAGAATGGTTTTCAAAATGTTTGATCTAGTAAATTTTTATGTGATTAAACAGAAAACGTATTATGCATCTAGATTCAATGTTTCTTTTTATTTTTAACCGTGTTGTTATAATAAGCAAAAACTCTTTTTAATGACAGTGAAAATTTATTCCTTATGTTTGCAAGTGAGCTTAATTTTATACTAGATAAAATGCCAGTTGTTTTATTTCATTTATTCTATTAACAATTTTATTTGTTCTCATTTTCTGGGCCGCCTTTTTGCTTGTACCTTATGATTTTTCTAGTTTCCAGCCGGTTTAGTGTAGCATTTAGGACACCTGGGCACTGGAGGTGGTATGTTTGTAATCTTTACTAATAAATGTTCAGTAAACCCTAGAACAGTGACAAATCATCTGTTTATGGTATACTGAACCCAAAGTAAGATGTAAAAATACCACCTTAGAATACTAAACCACTAACTTTGTGTTATTTGGAGTAGCAAGGCTTACGCTTACAATATGTAGTCTAAAACACAGTGAGGATTATTTTGTTGTTATTGTTAGTTTCATATCAAGCAAGAAAAGCATCCACCATACGTTTAGATTCACTTTTCATTGGACAACGCAAATTGCGCTTTTGAAAACTTTCTTTTTTCATGAATGGTCTAGGAATTATTGAGTTTTACACTGCACTAGAAAAGCGAGGAATTTATATTGATATTTTTTTGCTACCCAAGCTTATCTACTCTGAATCATTCGTTGGTGTCGACTTTTTAAACGATAAAATAAATGATATCTGATATATTTCTGGTAGACCTGGATTAAGGTTCAATTGGTAACTTATTTGTTTCAAGACAGAATTGTTATGGGGTTCTTATCACTTATTAGTTTGCATAGGCCAACCGTCCTTCCACACTTTGATTTTGTATGTATTATGACAGTCTTCGCACTTTTCCTGTTTTTTTGTATTTTGTCCATCTTCGTCATTCATAAAACCATTCAAAAAGACTTTTGTTTCCCAAATATATAATCTAAACCCTTTGACCAAACACTGTGACTATCAGTCATCAAATCTTATACATATGTTCAAGCACAAAGGTGCTGACCCTAAAGCAGACCCTTAAAATCTCTTGACAGAATTCTCTAAGAGACCTTTAAAATATTATATTTCGTGTAAGAATATTTGCAAACGATCAAATATTTGCACAGAAAATTCTATTTGGGCAGTACTCCTTTTAAACTCAAATTTTGATAAATTTGAAGTTAATGAATTGTGTCAGACATCAACAAACTTTTTTGAATTGAGACAGGACCTTAGCAACTCTTGTATAATAAGTTTAAATATAGTGTCTGAGAGCTTAAATTCCATCCAATTTTTTTGTTCCTCTGTTTAAGCAAATATTTATAAATTTTATTTTATTTTTTTTTTTTTTAGGGAATGATATGTCATTGCGGTTTTTTTTTTTAGTCTTCAGTATTTTGGAAAACAAAGTGGCTTTTAACATTTTTTTATTAGTGAAACATGGCTTTGTAACCTGTAGCCATGTAAGAAACAGCTAATAAGTTGTAAAGAATGAAATATATTGGGTCGGGGATAATCATCATTTAATGCCTGCTACTATCAGATGTGAGTTGCTTTAATTTTCCAGTAGTTACGTGGATTAAAGTAGTTGCTAAGCTTTCCTTGTCACTCTTTATTTTTTTCAAAAAGAAGCAAAGGTATTAAAAATATCTGTAGCGATTTCAGAGCTCAATGCTAGTTGTACAGTACGTATGTGTGTGTGTGTGTGTTGCATCAAGGAATGTTAGAATAGACCCCAGCTTGCTATGGGGAGAGGGTGCTATATTTTATGCTTGCTTTGTCTTAATGTGAGAATATGCCTGTGACCTTTGGTGTAGATTGCATGGCATATGTGCAGGAGAGGGAGGATAACGAGCTTGCGGAACACCCTTTAGTCAGAAATGGCAAAGGCTATGAAGCTTACAAAATTGCATGTATCAGCACTTCAGATTATATCGCATTTGATTAGTAAAAAATATGTGCGTAGAGTAGGTGAGCTGGTGTGATATAGTGCAGGTTATACAGGGAGCACCATTATGTGAAGTCTGCATGTTGTGCAACATTGTGAGTGTAATCTTTGACTTGTATCTGCATACTGTAACCTGTGATGCTATGTAAGTCTTTTGACTAGATATTATGTTTTAAATTCATTTTTTCCCTGAATACATGGCATTTTGTTTTTTTCTATTGAATGCAGCACTCGTTTTGACCTTCCAAGCTTGTTTTATATGATTTAATTTTTTTAATGCCTGAAATTGTTTCTTGTCCTTGCATTTTCCAAAAGCTTTTGGTATTGTGAGTTATCCATTGATTTGAGCACAACCTACCTATCATTTACAATTTATAGTTTTAAGGCACGGACATAATTATTGAAACTTATAATTTTGTGCACACCCTTTTATATTTTATAAATTGATTTCAATTAATTGTTTTGCACTTTTACATCAAGGCACATTTCTTTGTTACCTCAGGCTCTCTCCATTTAAGATGCATGATACCCTTGTTCTTTAACTCAGAAAATATGTTAAGGCTTATAAATCATCAAAATGAAATAAGTAAATTCAATATGTGTCTCAAATAAAATCTGATATTTTTCTTTGTGTTTGCTTGTTTTCCGTTTCTTTTGTTTTGTTTTTGCTTTTGTTTTTGTTAGTTTTGTTTTGTTTCTTTATGATTTTTTTTATAAATGTTTATTTTGAACCTATTGACTTTTCCCTCCAGATTGTTTTTTTTCTTCTGCGCTTTGGCCTTAACATTACTTTCTTTTACTCAACACGTCATGCACATTTGTTTCAAATGTTGTGGATCTAAAAAAGCCCATTTGAAAATACTTATACTTATTTGATTTTTGTTTTTGCACAATACTTATAGTTGATCTTGTGTTCTTTTCTGTTGATTTATTATTTTATTATTTATTTATTCACATATGTAGATATAAAATGACAATGCCTGCATATTTTTATCATTATCATGCATTCGTTTGTAATACAATAATCGCATAATCACATAATAAATATTACTATATATCATATATTGATTTAAATGCATTCATTTAGGTGTTTTTAACTTTCAAATCATCAATATGCCATTAGTGAGATTTAGATTATAAACTAAATTTAATTGCTATGATGTTGAACACTGATAACTTTTGAAATAAAAGTTTTTGAAAGGACTTTTGCCTTGGCCTCTTTAAGTTGCACAATCAAAAATCAGTTTAAATTTTACATTAAACTGTGTTGGTAGTTGTTTTTTTTTTCTCCTTTTAATTTTGTTATGAATCAAAGATTCATAACATGTGCAGAAGCAAGGAGCATCTAAGCTGACATATTTGTGTCCGAATACATCACTGACTCAAGAATAAACCTAAAAAATGAATTTAAATATAGTAAAGTTTTTTGCATTTAATTTTTTACACAAGAAAAGTCCTAAAAAGGATTAAAAAAAAGTGTGAACATCAACAATATATCAAAATATATGCATTAAAGAAAATTCATCCATGAATAGTTTATGAAAAAATCTTGCTTTAAACATAAAACGTGTTTAGCCCGCATCATTCCCTATGTACTCCACAATTTTCTGTTTGTCTTCAATGCACCACTCGCCTGAAGCCTCTCGAACAATGGATTTCCTTGCAACTGCCATCAGTTTTTTTGCTGCAACATAGCCTTTCCCATTAATGTGTGCAACATCTAGATTCAAGATGCACATTGGAGTGCCTCTGTGATTTTTAAGTCACTGATTTCGCTATTATTCATAGGTTTAATTTCAACATTCATATCCAACAATTATCATTCTTTTTTTTTTTT